>CM060110.1:38113714-38243714 GCA_030522415.1 Channallabes apus
CAGATTAGAGGCAATATAAAGATGTTGATCATCTTTTCAAAGGAAATTATTGCATATTTTGGACGCCTTGTTTTTTTTTTTCTCAAGAAATAATGCATGTTCTGTTATAAGCTTCCATTTTATCTTAAAGAAATTATGGCCAGTTTTATGTTACCACAATTGTTAAAAAAAAAAAAAAAAGTGTACTGAACCATGACTTCAACTTTGAATGACTTCAAAACCAAAGAACCTTGACTATTGTGTACCGTTACATGCTTCGTTGGAACTTATTTGCCTTTTAGATTAAATGATAATGAAATAAAGGAGAAATAATGACTAATTCTACTCATTAAAGTAAGATCAACCTTATTAAGTTGAAATACCTAATCAAGTTAGTTTTTTTTATTATTATTAAATGTGTCAAAGACTTTATTCCCTTATTAAATCAAACATTAATAATTAGAATTAGCTAATGGCAGCTATTCGCCTGTGGATGATAATCGTCTCTCTCGTCCGCTCTGAGAAAAGCCATTATGCCCATGGCAACCTGAAGAGCTTGAGAAAACATCAGATCCTTAAACTCCTTGTCTCCAGTTTTAAATGAAATCAGACCACCCGCTGACTGGGAATGGAGTGTGCCTTGATCCCTGCGCATGTGTACATATTAAACTGCTTCCTTGCTCCCTTCAACACAAGCGTTTATGTGTGCGCGTATTAAATAAGCAATTTAGTACAAATTCATTATATGTCTTAATTGCACTTATGTAATTAAACACACAGCTGTGACTACACCAGCATCATCATTATGCTTCGTTCTCTTTGCTGTATTTCCCTCGGCCTGTAAGTTTCATACTGAGATGAATTGTGAGATACACAGTGGATCAGAGCAATCTCGACATGCAATAGAAATACATCCCTCAGCTAATTACTGAGTAGTTGAAAGCCGGGATGCATCTGTTTCATCTGTGTATGTAGCTTTAGCTTCCATCCCCAGCAGGTGAGGCATCATCAAATGAACATCTCATGATAGAAGTCTCATGATCAGACACTCTTTTTTTATTTTCCTCCACTGATAGGTGGGCAATTTCCTACTAGAGTTTGTCCTTTCTACAAAGTTTGCAGCACTCTGCATGCATTCTCTATTAATTCATATTTTTTTTAAAAAAAGCATGCAGCACATGGGACACCTTGTGTGGAATATTAAGATTCGAGATTGAAGTCGCATGTCTGGCCTGGACTGGGAACTTCGCCGTCTCGCTCACCTATCATGCAGTTCAAACGAGCTATTTTTTTTACGACCTACATTCCTGGGTTCGGCACTCTTGCTTGCAATTTGCACATTTTTCAATTGTTTCGATGTGCATGAGATGCTGAAGTGTTGAAACCTTAATCGAATAATTATGGCAGGTCCTTTGGTAAAATCCTGATACTAACAGTGTTTTCACACCTACAGTACAGTGTGTGTCTGTTTTACACCCATGAGTCCAAATTAGAGCAGAATTAGAGCTTTTTAAAACATTTTCCCTCAGAATTAAGGGAACCAAAATGTGTGTGTTAAACTGAATACGTGAACACATAATGATGATCTTTTTAAAGCGGCGTTTCATTCATTAAGCTAAAATAAGTTATTCAGCTATTTGTGACTAAAATTTAATTTGTATGAGGAAATGATAAAAGAGAGAGAGAGAGAGAAAAAAAAGAAAACAACACCTGACCATGTAGAGCACTACTGTAAGCTGGTGCTAATTAGGTAATTATATAAAAAGCTAGATATTTTGTATAACACATCTAGTGTTTATTTTCCCATTTATTGGCCGAGCCAAACACCCAAAACACACTCTGCACAGCTCTTTACAGCTCAGTTAGCACCTCTTGGCTCAGTTTAACAGTTCGCATGTACAAAAATAATATATGGCACCCAGAAATACACAACATGTTTGATTCGTTCCCTGAAGGTTCAGGAAATCGATTCAGAGTCGAACCGTTTTCCTCATTGTAATCGGATTTCTGTAAGGTTCACTTGGAACCAGAGTGAGATCATCTCATTGATATGCTCTCAAACTACAGTATTTGTTTTTGGTCCTTGCCCAAGTGTGATTGCTACTGTATTTTTATATATATATATTTTTTATACCTGCCTAAAATACCACCTCCAAGAGGAAAACCAGGGTTTGATTCCAACTAAATCCTGCATCTGTGAAAGCAACCCATGTTCACCTAAGACTATTATACTGGACATTGTGAATTTAATGCTATGCCCTTACATTTCACATACAGTATATAGTAGTTGCAAATTTTCAGGTGATTCTAAAAGCGTGATTGTGGAAGGGTGGCCTCACACCTTCAGGGTTGAGGGTTCGATTGTAACCTCCAGTCTGTGTGCATGGAGTTCTTGTGTTCAGCTTGTGTTCAGTTGTTTTCCTCCACATAGTCCAATTTCTTCCCAATCCAAAAACATGCACTGTAGGCTGACTGGCATTTCATAATAGACTTTTATAGATTTTTTTGGTGTGTGTTTATGTGTGTGTGTGTGTACAGTACTGTGCAAAGGTCTTTGTGTCACCCCTAATTTCTTCAAATTCTGCTTCAAGAGACAGATTTTCTTGTATTTGTTATGTAGTCTTAAGGACTACATCAGTCTAGTCCCTCTACCTGTTTCAGATGAATGTTTGTTTTTTTGTTAATTATATTTAAATTAATATCAATATATTTAATTAATATTTTAACCTGATGGTACTTTTGTTCATAGTCACAGCACAAACAGTGTACAGACGACTGTTTGTGCTGGAGTCTTCCATCCTGTATTCTCCTGTCTAATTAAGAGAGGCACTTGAGTTTTTATTGTACATGGATTTGTACATCCATGTTTCACACGGTCATGTGTTTGCACTTTATTTCATCCTGTCTTGCACCATGAGTCTTTTTTTTGTCTTTTCTTTTTTTATTTGTATTATAATTTATTTTTATTTATTTATTTTTTTGAGGGGGGGGGGGTAATAATAATAATAATAATAATAATAATACTTATTATTATTATTATTATTATTATTATTATTATTTATTTTAATTTTTTATTTTTTTTAACTAATGTTGTTGTTATTATTATTATTATTATTATTATTATGTGTTTCTCAAGCAAGTTGAGTAAATAATACTAATAATAATAATCATTATTATTATTATTATTATTATTATTATTATTATCATCATCATTATTATTATTTACTCAACTTGATATTATCTTTGCATTAATGGCAAGTAAATCTGCTTACTGGCCATTTTAATAGGAACACCATCAGTCAGAGCAAAGTACAGTATACAGTATGTTCAGGTACAGATCAAGAGCCCCCATTAAAGTTTATATAAACCATCAGATTCATGCAATAATTTATTTATTTATTTATTTTGTAGTGATTACCTTGCCATGTGATGGTTGTTGGAGCCAGATGTTTTTTTATTTTTTTGCTGATGTCCTGGGATTTTCACACACTCTGGTAATTACACAGCATGGTGGCAAAATCTAAAAACATCCTGTGAGTGAAAGTTTTGGTTATGTTAATGAGAGTGGTCAGAGAAGAATGACAGAACTAGTTTGAGCTGACAAAGACCAGTAACTACTATTTTGTATAATAACCATTCATTACAATCATGCCAAGCAGAAAAGCAGCTCAGAAAGCACAACATGTCAAATGTCACACAGCATGGGATCTACTACTGCTGGGTAAAAATAAATAAATAAATAAATAAATAAGTGTTCACCAAATCTGGCCAGTTAATTCAAATGTTTTAATAATATAAAATAATTGGCAAAAATATCCAGTGTTAGTTCATTTGCCACATGATCAGAGAACCACATGAATGAGCCGGTATGCAGGTGAGTGTAAGTTCTGAATTTTTTATTCATTTTTTACAACCATGGTTATTTTCTAAATCTTTACACTATACAGAATACCCTATAGCTTCACAGTTGATCCAGTCTACAGTACTTTCGCAGTTTTTTTACTTACACTTTAAAGCACTCACTTTAAATCCTATGGAAATTAGGCACTAATAAGTTATTCAATTGCATCCTGAAAATCGAACAACAGCTTATAAGTGATCGTAATCAGAGTTGATGTACAGTATCAGAAAATGAAAATAAATCACTGAAACAATGTTGACTTACGGATGTAAACGTGGCACAGCACGGTATATTTTACAAATTAAAACTCACAAGGAGCATCGCTTCTTCAAAAGCATTCCCAGGAAGTAATCAGTTCTAATCACCCTGATTGCTCTCAGCAGAAAATTAATCTAATGTTCTTTGCAAAGCAGCTGCTGGTTATTTAAGCACTGATTTCTGTCTCTTCTCTGAACTGTGATTAATTAAAATGGGTGATGGAGAGAAAAAAAAAAGAGGTATTTAAAGATTTGCAGTCAATAATCCAGGTCAACTCATTATAGCTTTATTTGCGCTTCGCATGGCTTAGATTTTTTATTCATTTAGGTGCATTAGTCATTTTGAGTCTGATTGCGCTGATTTATACCAAGAGAAGCAACCATACCAACGAGGAGTGAGTCTGAAAGTAATGGTGCAGCTCAACAACTCTTTCTCTTGATAAAAAAACAAAACAAAACAAAAAACAAAGGCAAGGCAGTGGTTCAGCACATTCATACTGTACTTATAAATCATAAAATTCTGTTTCTATATTTCTATAAACTCAAGCTAATACATATGTACAGTGGTGTGAAAAACTATTTGCCCCCTTCCTGATTTCTTATTCTTTTGCATGTTTGTCACACTTAAATGTTTCTGCTCATCAAAAATCGTTAACTATTAGTCAAAGATAACATAATTGAACACAAAATGCAGTTTTTAAATGAAGGTTTACGTTATTAAGGGAGAAAAAAATCTCCAAATCTACATGGCCCTGTGTGAAAAAGTGATTGCCCCCCTTGTTAAAAAATAACTTAACTGTGGTTTATCACACCTGACTTCAATTTCTGTAGTCACCCCCAGGCCTGATTACTGCCACACCTGTTTCAATCAAGAAATCACTTAAATAGGAGCTACCTGACACAGAGAAGTAGACCAAAAGCACCTCAAAAGCTAGACATCATGCAAAGATCCAAAGAAATTCAGGAACAAATGAGAACAAAAGTAATTGAGATCTCTCAGTCTGGTAAAGGTTATAAAGCCATTTCTAAAGCTTTGGGACTCCAGCGAACCACAGTGAGAGCCATTATCCACAAATGGCAAAAACATGGAACAGTGGTGAACCTTCCCAGGAGTGGCCGGCCGACCGAAATTACCCCAAGAGCGCAGAGACAACTCATCCGAGAGGCCACAAAAGACCCCAGGACAACATCTAAAGAACTGCAGGCCTCATTTGCCTCAATTAAGGTCAGTGTTCACGACTCCACCATAAGAAAGAGACTGGGCAAAAACGGCCTGCATGGCAGATTTCCAAGGTGCAAACCACTTTTAAGCAAAAAGAACATTAAGGCTCGTCTCAATTTTGCTAAAAAAACATCTCAATGATTGCCAAGACTTTTGGGAAAATACCTTGTGGACCGACGAGACAAAAGTTGAACTTTTTGGAAGGTGCGTGTCCCGTTACATCTGGCGTAAAAGTAACAGCATTTCAGAAAAAGAACATCATACCAACAGTAAAATATGGTGGTGGTAGTGTGATGGTCTGGGGTTGTTTTGCTGCTTCAGGACCTGGAAGGCTTGCTGTGATAGATGGAACCATGAATTCTACTGTCTACCAAAAAATCCTGAAGGAGAATGTCCGGCCATCTGTTCGTCAACTCAAGCTGAAGCGATCTTGGGTGCTGCAGCAGGACAATGACCCAAAACACACCAGCAAATCCACCTCTGAATGGCTGAAGAAAAACAAAATGAAGACTTTGGAGTGGCCTAGTCAAAGTCCTGACCTGAATCCTATTGAGATGTTGTGGCATGACCTTAAAAAGGCGGTTCATGCTAGAAAACCCTCAAATAAAGCTGAATTACAACAATTCTGCAAAGATGAGTGGGCCAAAATACCTCCAGAGCGCTGTAAAAGACTCATTGCAAGTTATCGCAAACGGTTTGGATTTTTTTCTCCCTAAATAATAAAACCCCTCATTTAAAAACTGCATTTTGTGTTTACTTGTGTTATCTTTGACTAATAGTTTAATGTGTTTGATGATCAGAAACATTTTGTGTGACAAACATGCAAAAGAATAAGAAATCAGGAGGGGGCCAAATAGTTTTTCACACCACTGTATATACTCAGATCAAGAAAATTACATTATTCTTTTTACTTTTATAGTCCATAATTATTAAACCTTTCATAAAAACATCAATGATGAATATGTGTAAGGGATAAACATTTCATGATGTAGAAGAATTATAGAACATCTAGGTCTGACCAAATAATGTGATTAGAGCATTCCATAAGTTCTAAAATAAAGCGCAACAGCACTGAAACATTTAACTATATGCGCCATGTCGCAGGTGTTCTAAAAATCATTAATTACACTAACTGTCAATCACAGCATGCATGAAATTAGGTCATTATTGTCCTCAGTACTGGAAAAATGGAAGAGCAGCTACCTGCCAAAACTCACATTCAAAACCAGTCACGGAAGCACTTTCAGCAAGAAATCACATCTCGTAATGTTTTGTCGTATTAAACAACACTTTGTCTCTTTAGTAATTGCTTCTTAGTTGACCCGAAAAAGAGATTTCATGACCTACTGTACATAGCGCACTAATCTCAGGACATGAATGTTTTCTGATATTTGAAAGCAAAATTAGTAGAAATTTAAGGTAAATATCGTACGTTTCTCAGGATTGTACATCACCTTTATGGTTTATTCTCCTCATCTTTTGGCTGCATAGTACCAGTAAGAATTTAAACCTACTGTCACCCCAGTCTCCCAATCTCCATGGGAGTATAAGAGAAGCTCAGTAACTGTGGATCTCTGGAAAGTATACACTCTTGTGAGTTACTCTGAAGTATACCTACAGTACAGTAGCCATGATTGCTGTCATGTTTTTGTGTGCAAACCTTGCCTTTGATTAGTTTTTTTGCTTAACCTTTGACCTTTGCCCATAACTAGATATTGCTTTTGATATTCCCATGATTGATATTTACTGGCAGAGCAAAATACTTCCATGAGAAAAATTAATCAGAAATTACAAACGTGTTCACAATACATCCTTTGGTTATGAATGATGTCTTATAGCACATAATGTATTATCACACTGCATTTTTTTGTCTACATTTTAAAGACATTCTCACTTTACTTCTGAGCTCTGAAAAAAAGTTAATCATTGTGTTATGTGAACTGTCTGATTGCATATTCCATTATAATAATATACTCATTTGGTTTAATGTATTATTATTATTATTATTATTATTATTATCATTATCATTATTAGTATTATTATTATTATTAGTAGTAGTAGTAGTAGTAGTAGTAGTAGTATGTGAAATAGTATGTTTAATCGTTTCATTGAGACATTTTTTGTTTCAGTTTTACATTTAAAACACATCTAAAAAGTGAAGAAAAAAAAGTATATCCTTTTAACAAAATTACTGAATTTGTAAAAAATTACAGTAATGTCCGTCAATCAGATTTTTTACAAATAAAATTGTTTAAATATCTAAATACCCAAAATCCAACAGCTAATCACATGAAATATATGCAAATTGTTCATTTCTAAACCTCTTCTTGAAGCTAGTCTGGCTTCCTAATAGTGATGGAGCAGCTCACTCACAGTGTTGACCTAATTGGTAGCTCCCTCAGTGTCAGGGATGAGGCCTTGTATATGTAGCACAATGCCGCTATTGTGTCCTTGTTGTCATTCAGGAGCAGTGAGTGTTTCTCACGTCTGGGACAGTGGGGGGTAAAAAATTCTCATCCATCCACGTCTTGGCCTCTTCACTCACTCTGATTGTCTAAGTGTGTGACCCAACCACTGCAGACTGGCTACTGAGCGTTTGGATTGTGTGCAAAAACAATACACATGCACTGGTTTCGGGTCTAATTAAGCCACTAGAAGACATTTGGCTGTTGAAAGCAACTAGAAAGAGATCATGCTGGTTTGTGGTGCCACTCAGAGCACAGCATGGCAGCGTCGGCTGGGGCAATTTTAGAAATAGATGCCAGGGTTCATTTGTGTGGATTCGTGCGGATCAGTCTGTGCATGTTTGGATACCGTGCCTCCTGAAAAACACAGACATAAAGGACTAATGAGATGGTGCTGTCTAATAAAAAAGGTGCTGGCCCGTAATATGCTAAATCGTCTGAACAGAAAAAAATCATGCAAATTAAAGAGACAAAAGTTTGCTGAACATGGCGGACTCTTTCTCTGTTTCTTTCTCTCACCATTACAACGATAGATGGCTTTCTATTGAGTCCTGAGCCATGTTGAAATCAATAAGTCGCTCACCCTAGCCATTCGGTGTCTCTGTACCTACAGTATGAGCGTTATTTCAACATGCCATTGTGCGCGCTGATCTCATCTAAGAGGTTATTATGTTTGCCATATTATACTGGGCTAATCAATGATCAAATTTACTGTATGTTTTGAACTGACACATTATTGCATATGCCTACACTACCTTATACATTGTCAGGTATATTTACTACTGTTTGTAGTAAATTGTTGTGAGGGACAGTTATCCCATTCAAGGTCATCTTCAGTCCCTCCTCATCCCCGACCTGGATAAGGTAGTTACTGAAAGTGACATGAGTGAGTAAGTGATGAATGAGCAAGTGTAACCCATCTGTTGTTTTATATATAACGTGCCAACCGTTCTCTTTCGTCTGTTAATTTTGTCCTATTTAGCATACAGTCCCTGGCAATAAGTTTCAACCCTCTTGGACCAATGGGTACATTTCTGTCTAATGTCGTCTTTACTCAATCACTTACACTTACAGTACTCTTATACAGTGGCTTGCAAAAGTATTCGGCACCCTTGAACTTTTCCACATTTTGTCACATTACAGCCACAAACATGAATAAATTTTATTGGAATTCCACGTGAAGGACCAATACAAAGTGGTGGACACATGAGAAGTGGAACGAAAATCATACATGATTCCAAACATCTTTTTTTTTTTTTTTTACAAATAAATAACTGCAAAGTGGGGTGTGCGTAATTATTCAGCCCCCTTTGGTCTGAGTGCAGTCAGTTGCCCATAGACATTGCCTGATGAGTGCTAATGACTAAATAGAGTGCACCTGTGTGTAATCTAATGTCAGTACAAATACAGCTGCTCTGTGACGGCCTCAGAGGTTGTCTAAGAGAATATTGAAGTCCAAAGAACTATATATATATATATATATATATATATATATATATATATATATATTTTTTTTTTTTTTATAAAAAAAATAAAAAAATAAATAAAATAAATATATATATATATATAAATAAATAAATATATATATATTTGAATAGTTAATTTGTTCTCTAGCTCATTGGTTTTCATGTCGTGGTCTTCAAACACAAGGAACAGACATTAATTTTGCAATCGCATGACACATTAATTTGTGCTCAAGTCAACTCCATACACCTAATCTAATTAAGTAATTTGGTAACAACAGGAGGTGACTATTTATTCAATCACAACTTTTACGAAGTGTTTGATATTGATATTTTGATTATTTTCACTTTAATCTTAATAGTTTTTTTATTTTATTTTAATGTATTACTTAATCCTAATTATATTCATTTCAGTTCCAAAATGTCCAGTAGAGTGAAAATTTATTTATGATGATGTAATTCATGACGATATAGGCTGTTCAAGTCAAAGTGGGACTTGTTAGGAAATTTCTCATGAAGGAAGGCATAAAACCATTGACATTTACAGAAGAATGTCAGTGACAAACACAGTACAAAGATAAAACCCCGGTAACACATTTGCAAGGTACAAATGTTTTAAAAAAGGCTGTACAGTATGTCTGTGAATGATGATCCAAGCCAAAGTGGCTCGGAGCCCACTGCAGTCGTTCCCAATAACATTCAGCGAGTTGAATTCCTGATCCTTGAAAACTGATGGATTGTAACGCTCAGATTTAATTTTAGTGCTAATTACAAAAAATCGGGGTCTTAAATCTATACCTCACAAAGTACGGGCTAATGATCTTTACCTTCGCGGAGCAAGGAAAGACGGACACAACAACAATTACCAAAACCAAACCACAGTGTATTATGTACAAAAGAAAAGATATACAAACAAACTAATAAAGTGCAACTACAAAAGAATATATACAAAATATCTACAACTATAAACAATGTCAGTAGTGTATGTGTGTTTGTGTGTGCGTATGTATGAATGTCCAAGTCCGTGTTATTGTAAGGGTGAGATGGTGTACGGGAGAGATGGCTCGATCTCACCAGGAAAAGATGGTAAATCCGGGAGACCGAGAAAACAGAATGAGAAGGGTACTGAATGAAAATCCGGAAAAGTAATCCACAGAATGTCCACCCAGGCTCTCTCTCTCTCATCAGGAATGCAGGGCGCTGTCTCATCTCTCCGTCCCGAGTACTATGCCGGCTCCGGCTTTATACCAGGACACGTGACCCGATAGGTCATCGCGGTTCCCTCATGGCACAACTGCGCATGCGCGCGAGAGCATAACCCCGGAACCAAACCACCATCGTCATGGGGACAGAATTAACCGAAAGGGGCATGTTTGCTGGTGCAGGTGAGCAACATTAGCTCTTTCTTCATTCCCCTGCTATTTAACTGCCCATTTATGTGGCCGCGCTACAGGATAACACAGTCATTCTCCTTCTCCACTTGCGCATTACAGGAACTCGACTGGGAGTTATTGTCACATTCCCTGGACACATTGTCCTCACCACAAGCAATTTCTACATTAGGGCCCAACGTTGCAATATTACAACATTTACCTAAAAACTTACTAAAATGTAAAAAATGGGAGAAATCTTTCATTCCTATATCAGAGGCCTCCTAAGACAATATCTGAGAGGTCCAAAAAAATTAACAAATTTTTTTCTATATTTAGGTCTCACAGGGTTAAAGGAGTTTCTGATAGGCCAGAGTTTAAGACATGAAGCTAGAAGTCTGTGCATATGTGCATTAGTGTAGCAGGACATTATATAGAGAAATAAGAGGATTTAATTTGATCTTTTTCCTCAGAACTGTGCATTATCAAAAGTCCCAGATTGACTTGAATGCCCCTCACATATTTTATAGTCAGAAACTCTTCTGGTTAAAGCAACAGAATCAAATTAATGTCTGTTTTTATTGTTAATGTAATAGTTTTAGTTCCATTGTTTTTATTATGATCAGATTTACCAGAAACCAGTCTCAGAAAATCTGTCTGCCTGTCTGACTGTCTAGTCAGATTTTGTCACAGTATCACCCAAAAATCTTATGAAACTTTGGCTGTATTTAACAGGTTTTGACACTGTACTGTGCATGTTTTGGTTGCATTTTAAATCAATCACTGGACAGAATTTGGAACAGAATTTTTGTAGTACTTAGATATCTGCCAGAAGTTTAACCTACACCATGAGCAAAAATCCAAATGTTGAGTAAAAGCAATGTTATGAACAGTTATTACTTTAACATGAGATATAGATACTAATAAGCTACAGTACTTTCTCTATGGAAACAAACACCTGCACCAATAGATATTAATTCGAAATCCTAAACTGAATATATGTCATATTTTCACCACTGAAATAACAGCGCTGAAGCGGTATACTGTATACTGTAAGTGAATTTTAACACGCTTTATCTTTATCCAATTTAATTTTTTGATTTCTCATCTGTGATTGACTCTCCGATTACCGAACAGGGGTGCGTTTCCCGTACAACTATGTAGTTCTTTGCTTAGTACGATGCAACGTTGAAGAAACTAACTAACTAGTCACAAGTGTTTCCCAACACCATAGTACCTGTGTCGCACTTCCATGGTTAGAACTATGTTGGTTTAAACTGTCGTTCTTCTTCTTCTTTGATACAATGGCGGAATAGTGCCATAGGCACATATCGCCCCCTACTGTATAGTGTATTTATTTTTCTCTCTCTCTCTTCGGCTCGCATTCAATGCGCTTTCGCAGTGATGTAACGTAGAAGTGGTGTAATAATGTCACAAACGCAACATTTTTCATTTTTCAATATTTCATTTGAACTCATTTTTTATTTGGTATTGATACATCAGTACAATTAAAATAAAAAGAAATGATGGGTTTTGAAAATGCTGGGATTGTGTTGTGAACACCTGTTACCCATTTTGCTCAATATTATTTCCTATATAAGTCCATTTACATACAGCCATGGTTTAATGAGCGTTGACGTGAAAAAATGACACGAAAACCACAATTTACTAAAATAAAAAGAGCTTGCAGTTACAAATTCGGACAAAAAAAATGTATGCTTCTGGGAATGGGTATGAGAGAAGCCCAGAGGAAGTCAGAAACAAGTGGAGGGACTTTGCAGGTGTGACCAACTGGTGGCTCAGCGGTAGCTGTTCCGCTTACCGTGTGGACGGCCCGGGTTCGATTCACAGCCAGTGCCCAAACCCCAGTTTGTTGATTTATTTGGGTACATTCATTGAATATATATTGAGTAATATTTTAAATAGGCTTACATATAATATGTAATATTTTAAATAGGCTTACACTATGGTAGTGTCTAAATTTTACAATTTCTTAGTGCTTAACACTTTGTGCACTGTATATGTTGAATACGTGAACAGTACAGATAACATTCATTATAAGTGAAAACCTCTAACATAATACTACAAATATTGTTATGAGACATTTCTCTTTGGGTATGTTTAAAGATACTCACTTAAAAACTCACCTTTTCTTCGCACAAACGAAACCAAGGCTGTGTTCCAACCGGCATAAATAATGCTTCCGTAGGGCACTTCGAAGGGAGAATAATTGCGATGGTACCGCTGTTATATCGTTTAAAGTGAATTTGTAATCAATATAACCGAAAAATTAATAACCTAATATCTGAGCACCAAAACATTAAGTTTTCCAAATCGCTCAAAGTGGTTGGGAAAATGTTTAGAAACTAATAGGGCGTAAGGTCATTAACTGTGAATAGAACACACCCAGCCACGGCAAGGAACTATGCTTCTAACCACAGGTCGAAGGCTGTAGTTCCAACCACGTAAGTTTGCGACGCTGTTTGCGAATGTTCATTTGAACTATGGTTTCGGGAAACACCTAGTTGTTGAACTATGTTGGTAACGACGGAACTTGCGACCATAGTTGGCTAACGATGCTTTTGGGAAACGCACCCCAGGACGTGTATTTGGCTGATGCAGTAAGAAGTACAATTTAGCATAAACAAGGTGTAAGATCCTAAATCTTATATACTTTAATTTCTTTGTATTCATAGGTTAGACAGTGAGTTCTGCCGTACAGAGAGACAGACAGACATGTACGTGGGCTTCAACCTTAAATAATAGAATCACTGATTATATCAAAGATGATCAACTCATAATTTTAGCTTTAAACTTTTAACTGTTTTTAAAAACGTTACCCATCAACAACAGGTACTTACGCTAGCTTTCTATAATATCAGCTTCGACAATCATTAATATTACTGTTATATTACCTATTCTTCTAATATGATATAGTTATGATTATGAGTTCATTAACAGGGGTACCTCATTGCCTGTTTAAAAGTATACAAATTTAAAAATAAATAAATATTCAAGACAAAACCAAAAGTTAGCGAAATCTTCTGTAGGGAAGGAGTCTCCAGTGTCAAAATCATAGTGTCCATGTTAAAGGTATGTTCATTCATTCATCTTCTATACCGCTTAATCCTGTGTTCAGGGTCGCGGGGGACCTGGAGCCTATCCCAGGAGACTTCGGGCACTAGGCGGGGTACACCCTGGACAGGGTGCCAATCCATCACAGGGCACACACACATACACACACTCACACACCCAATCACACACTACGGGCAATTTAGGAACGCCAGTTAGCCTAACCTGCATGTCTTTGGACTGTGGGAGGAAACCGGAGTACCCGGAGGAAACCCACCAAGCACAGGGAGAATATGCAAACTCCATGCACACAGAGACGGGAATCGAGCCTGGCCGGGGAATCGAACCCAGACCCTGGAGGTGCAAGGCGACAGTGCTAACCACTACACCACCGTGCCGCCGTTAAAGGTATATTTTCTAACCAAATGATAATCGTATTTGCTGTAATTGTTTACTTATATATTTATTTATTTATTGCTTTTTCCGAATACTTCCTGTGGTATAAAAGCAATTGAACACTTTGTGGTATGCTTCAAAGCAAAACCTTAAATGACCATAATCTTAAGGTGAAAGCAGTAGCTAAGAGTAATCTCACTTCCCGTGAAGCTGCAACAAATTATGATGTTATTAATTATTTTATTGTAACAGCATGCACTATTATGTTTTACTTCTTACACCCATATGCTATACAGACCGTCTATATTATACTTTATACAGTATGTTCTGTCTGTGTCCAACTGTGTTGTCTAGAGTGCATAATTTGAGTTAGATGGATGATTTGTTTTCATTAAATAAAAAAAAAGGAAAAGCTGCAAATACTGTAGCATCATTACTACGAACATGAATTATAATGATCATGGTCCTGATAAAAACCGCAATTTTTGTGTAGCATTATGCAGCTTAGAATTCACTATTCCTCACATTCCTCCGGCTCAAGGACAGTGTGATCGATATTTGAATTGACACGTCATTAGGCTGAAGTGTGGTCTCTCTCTTATCTGAATTCAGCATGTCCCGTAAAGATGTGTGCTGATGAGTGACTTGATTAAATTCCCTTGGAGATATGGCCCAGTGCTAATGAGCCGCAGAGCTCCAATAGAGCAGGTTAATTATACAGCCATGAGGTTTCAGTCCTCTGGGAGTCTTCAGACATTACTGACTTCACACAGGGGTCACTAAGCACATACTGCTTCTAGGAAACTGGGATATGCAGGTGAGAAAGGGATGGCAGCTGAGCTGAAATGAGTGGATAAGACATTGAGACTTGATTTTACTGCCAAAGGATATAGAATGCAGACTGGAAGTTCATTTTACTGTGTTTGCTATAGATTGCTATGAATCCACAAATCATGATGAGCCAGGGGTGGTTAAGCTTCAGATCCTGGCTTTCCAGGGTACGTCAGAATGATCCATAGCAGGCTCAATTTTTTAAAGCATAACATAGCAATGACTTGTGGGTCCAGCGTATGCTTTAGTTTCCGATTTTTTTCCCCTTTAGACTGCTACGCTTCACTCAAATGCATGGATTTCAACCTACTTTGCATGACAGCTCTTGCATTATATATTGTTTACAAAAGTATTTTCCATACTTTTATGATTTTTAGTATATAAACACTGTATGGTAACGAATGAGAGCTTTTCTTCTAATGAGAAATACCAAGTCGGGAGTGACTTGCTAATTTCCTATTTTTAGGTCATATATAATTACCTGTAACTGTAGATAAGACAAACTCAGTTGCATGTGAACCTAATATACTAGAGCACTGATAATGACACGTTTTAAGATATTTTAATCAAGGCCAATGTAGATACATTTACTGGAACAGCCGAGTTAACTAAAGAGAGAGAGAGACGGAGAGAGAGAGCAGGGAAAAAAATATGTTTACAATGCACCATCAACTATGTACATTACTGAGGATGGTTCAGTGGCCACGTACTGTACATATCAGCATTTAATCACAATCTATACATAGAAGGTGTAAATCCATTAAGCAAGAAAAGTACACAATAAATCCCTGGCTTTAAAGAGGCAGCAAAGGACAGGTGCACCTTATCCCATTATCATGAAACGGAGCAGCTGTGGCTAAGTAATGTCGCTCCATAAAATTCTATATTACTCCTGAGGAAACTCATCAACAAGTCAACATTAGCTCTTCCTACAACTTCATGCAGACCCATTAGCGCCACTGTGTCTGGCTTGCGGACACCGGGATGTTGGTTCGGTTTAAGGGGTTCAGCTCAGAGGCTTCTAGCCTACCTGAAGACATCTGCTTCACACTGTTTCAAATGCTCCACGGCTCCGTTTCGAATAGCCGAGGCAAACAAGGCTGTCCAGAAACACACAGGGTCCAGTGGAGGAGAACGATACGTGAACAGCCTGACTGAACCTGTCAGACAGGAGAGGAAGCATCCTCTATAAATTGCACTTCTTTGAAGTAACAGAGAGAGAAGAGGAGAAAACAAGCCTAGTAAAGTACTGTAAGACTATGCCGCATTGCATTATAAGGAATCACATCAAATCAGGAATTTGAGCTCTGTGTTTCTATGAAGTTCCAGGAGCAAAGGTGATTGCACACACCTGGATGCAGATTCACAAAATATTTGAACTGTGATGAATTGAAAGTAAAAAATTTCATACATCCTACCTGAAAGTTCTAAATAAATAGGCAGCACAGTGGTGTAGTGGTTAGCACTGTGGGCTCGAGCCTCCAGGGTCAAGGGCTGGTTTTTCTCTGGGTTTCCTTCAAAAGTCCAAAAACATGCAGATTAGGCTAATCAGCGTTCCCAAATTGCTCGCTGTGTGTGTGTGTGTGTGTGTGTGTGTGTGTGTGTGTGTGTGTACCCTGCCTCCTAGGATTAGGCTCCTGGCACCTTCGAGCTTGTACAGAATAAGTGGTATAAAAGATCAATAAAATTAGATGATTGACACATTTTAAAAAACATGCAATTAATTTATATTCTTTAAATCAATTAATCAACAACTCCCACTCACTCACTTACTCACTCAATCATCTATACCATTTTATCCCATATACAGGAGGAGGGGTACACCCTGGATAGGGTCAATCAATCAATCAATCAATCAATCAACCAATACAATGATCTAAAATTAAATTTAATTCATAACCATCACATCTTTATTAAAAAACCATAAAATCTGGTTAAGTGGTTAAGGCACTGGCCTACTGATCAGATGGTCCTAGGTTCAAACTCCAGCACCACCAAGTTGCCACTGTTGGGCCCTTGAGCAAGGTCCTTAACCTTCAATTGCTCAGATGTAAAAATTAGATCAAATTTAAGTCTCTGTGGATAAGGGTTAGGGTTACAATTTGTAAATGTTAAATATTAAGGTGAATATTGAGGTGAAGTTTCAGGGGCTCAGATGGCTGTATTGATATTTATACAATGTTTGGTCATCCTCTGACTGTGTAATTTTAAACCAGTTAACTGTTGATATTTACTCTGTCATTTACAGTATCATCAGCAAATACATCCTACTGTAGATCCTGGTCAAGGTCACTGTGGTGCTTGTGCCATGCAATAAATTGGCACTCCATTCAGGTTGTACCCTGCATTTTGCCCTGAATCATCTAGGATAGGCTCCAGGCCTCCTGCGACCCAGTACAGGATAACCAGTATAGAGGATGAGTGAGTAAGTGGGGGTCACTGTGGGTCAATTTAGAATCATGAGTCCATCTTTAAGGTACAGAGAGCCCCAAATTAACATGCATAGACCTGCGAAGAACATGCAACTCCACACAGACAGTTGAGCTTAGGATCAGATCTGTAACCCTAAACCTTTGAAGCAGAAACGAAACCTATATCGGACAAACTAGAATTTATGGCTTATTCATATTTTGCCACAAGGTTTAACAAATTCATCCATTTTTATGTTGTTCGATTGCATATCTTTTCACCATCTTTGTTTACAGTGCAAGTCAGATCAGGTCAAAATCACTAAACCTGAACAGCTTTTAGTTTCCTGAGAGCAAAACAATGAGAATAGAAAGAATTTAAAAACTTTTAAGGATTGAAGTTTGCTATTACTCTTGCCTATGTACCGCGCACCCAACATGCATTTTAAGCAATGCCTAACTGGATTTATCACAACAGTTGGCTGCCGTGTGCACAATTGATGAGCACATTAGCAGCATTGCCAATATGCATAATGATAATGGGCATCTAATGCAATGCGGTATCGGGTTCTTATTATGAGGAAATGGATTGGATGACGATGGGGAGGAATCTATCAAGTCTGCAGGAAGAAATGTGAATTTGCTGTTTTTTTTTTTTTTTTTTTTACTGCCATGAATTTAAGATACACTAGTCTAGTGCACTGTATCATGCCACCTTATTTTATCTCATACATACTGTATACTGTAGTATAACACTTGAGTGAAAGTTCTTGGCACCACCTTTGCTCTTTTTCTTTTTATATCAATCCAGCACTATAAGAACGCAAAGAAGGCTTAGGATGAAATATCACCCTTAAATATAAATATATGTGAGTTATGTGATTTCCCTCCATATGAGAGAAATCAATAACGGCCATGCCTTTGCCCAAGAATATTGACTCACATCCATGTGTGTACAAGAATAGATTCACTTCTGCCCCTGGTATGCTTTATTACCATGGCTGCCGTATGCAGAAGTCCGCTTTAGGGGAATTTTCTCACCGGTTTCCACCAAGATCACAGGATAGCTTTTTTTTTTTTCGAGCTCGAAACAGAAACCGAGCTCCAGGATAATAAACTGATAAAGGAGTCCTAATCAATGGCGCCAGAATCTAATAAGCTTGACCCCTGTGGCAAATTATATTGATTTCTAAGGCGAAGAAGGGAAATGGAAACTGGCCACACACAACAAAACGGCTCACATTAGTTTTAATGCACTCAGCCAAACAGATTTAGCGTTCGCCTCTTGTTTCCTGATTTCCAGAATTGCTCAGAGATTGCGTCTCCTTCCATGTGGTCCTCTGCTGCCTCATGCCATTTCATTGTATTTCTATTTATTTATCACATTGCACAAATGCTGATTACAGTATTACACAGTGTTTACATTCATCTCTCCAAAGGTATGTTTTTTTTTTCTGTTGTTTTTTTGGTTTAGGTTTTTATTTCTTTTTGCATTTTTCTTGTTCAGTGCAGCACAGAAAGTTCTGCTTTAACCCTAGGCTGTTTACACCTACTATATGAATCCCTGCCCTTATTTCTAGCCTTTATAGTCTCTACCCCAATGGTTTTGCGATTTCCTGTGTGTATTTTAACACATGATCTCTCGTGCGCATTAGATTAGGAGTGCACCTAGAACAGGGGTAGTAAATGCAATAGGGAGGAAGTCAGAATCATCTTTCAAAAGGAAGAAGCCGTCGGCACGCCTTTGCGATTTTGGAATCGCATTAAGTTAAGTCGAGAACATTGCTGCTCGCTGTCTGAGTGATATTTAACCTCTGGGAGTCTGAGGCTGAGAGTCTGGTGTGCTAACCACCTAAACACGTAAGTCACGGAAAGTCAGTTTTGTTTCTCGGAGGTCTGTCGAACTGCTGACTGTACTTTTAGACTCAAGGTCTTATCGAGTCGCTCAGCAATGTGCGGATCTGAGATTGAGGGGATTTTTTAATATGTATCAGAACTCAGGCAAACAGCAAGGTTGTGCAATGTCACAGCAGTTCAAAAGGCACCAGGCTTCACAGAAGAAGTATTAGGAGGGAAAAAAAAAAAACATGGAGTCGCTGGAGTGTTCAGGACTATGGTGATGACCAAAAAAAAAAAGAAAAAAGAAAAACGGAAGCAAGGAAAAAAGAAAGAACACTGTGGCAACTGTGGATTTTTTTATGTAGAATGCTATTGCTTTTTTTTTTGTTTCTCACAAACTAATTGGATACAGCAGGTCCAGGCCTACATGAAGAATAAAACAGAACAAGTCATTAGTAAGTGTTTTTTTATCTTTCCATCAAGTGCCGCACATCTCTCTCTCTCTCTCTCTCTCTCTCTCTCTCTCTCTCTCTTTCTGTTTAAAGAAATAAAACAAATCTCGATGAGCTATCAAATGACCATGACAACAAACTGGAAGGAAAAAAAAAAAGCTTTTACATCTGACAGGTCCTGGAAACTTCTCAATAAATCCCTTCACAAAAATCTTCAGTATAACATTTCTAAAATGTATAAATTAATTTTTATTAAATCTAATGGATTTTGTAATAAATGTGGATAGTATGCCAAATGTTATATTTGCTTACAGTAACAGAAATAACTGTAATAAACTTCTAATTACGCTTTTTGTTCTCTCACTGTCAGTCACCGATCTTTGACGATTGGAGCCCGAACAGCTTCAAGATTCCCACGTGCTCTGCTTGGTGTTGGTCTTCCAGGATGTTGATCCAAAATGGGGATCACTTTCAACAGATTCTCCACCATCCTTGCAGAATTCGCACCACACTATTATTTCAAAATCCCTGAAAGCCTTTCCGCAAAGAAATAGTCAAAGTTAATGCAATATTTGATGCAGATTCGTTGCTCTATTCACTTGGGCATTTTAAATGGGATGGCCACACAATACACCTGCACACTCCAGTCTAGATACACTGATGTCATGTAGACCTTATATTAATGGTTGGATTTATCCCGGACAGACTTATTACAGTATATACAGAATTGGGTCCACCCCTATTATTATTCTTTAATCAGGAAGTTCTGGATGGAGGTACCAATTCATAAAGTATGAGGTGCATCAAAATCTAAACTTGTCTAGACTAGTCTAGTCTAATCTTAAAAATAAATAAATAAGCTTTTTATTAAATACAGTAGTAAGGTTAGTTTTTTATTTCAGTAGTTAGGGTTAGTTATCTAACAAAGTTATAGTTTGTGAATTAGCTTGTTAATTAGGTACTGTAACTATTCCAGCAAGAACCCTAATATTGGATGACTTGTAATTTAGTTGTGTAATGCTATTTATTTATTATTATTTTTTTTTAAGTTTGGGAAAATTTTTTATTTTATTTAATTTTTTATTAGAATGACTTTGATAAAATGACATTGAGATGATGTTGAATGAATGACCAAAACACCCAGCACAAGACAACAACTTTTATTTGGAGCATTTATGCCGAGTAACATCCATTGGCACCACGTTCAAGCACATCCATTGTGTCCCTTACGTTTCTACAGAGTTGGTGATTGGAACAGATACTGTACAACAGCTTCCCACACACAATACAAGGTATCTCACATCACCCATTTCTTAGTGTTTTACTTTTATCTTTCTGATTCTTTTTCTTTTAGAAATATTTCTATGAGGTGGATGACAGCTGGAGTTTATATGATGATTGAGGCACTCGTTGCACATTTAGAAGCTTCAATAACTTGTGGTCTTGAGGTGAACATGCAGTGCTGCCACTGAAACAGTTTGAAACTGTGGATTTGGTATTAACTTGTTGTTGATGTCGTTTTTGCAACATTGTGATAGAGGTATTTATTTAACATTATCCCTTCATCATGTGCATTTCACTAAAGTAATTCTAACTTTTAAAATAACTTAATACCAACATTGCTCCAATGTCTTTAACTTTTTAAAACCAAAGTTCCTGCTGGGATGTACGTTTATATACAGTAGCTACCAATCATTCAGGTAAATAGACCTGTGCTCAGTTCTGTTTTTCACTCCTGAATATTTGACTGGGTTTAAATGTAGCTACTTTCTGACTTTCAATCAAATTGGGTTCAATTTTGGTTACATTTTTGCACCAAACTTTTAAATGATTTAGCTTCTGACTTTAATTTGTTCTATCTTCTACTTTCTCCACACCTGGATATTAATTTATTTATTAGTATAATGTTCTTATGTCTCTTCTGTATGCATGGATTCCTTTTTTTTGGACCATTTTTTTTTACCACTGTTTTATCTCTCAGCCACTTCATGAATTTGAAGATTAACTTTCGATTCGACTCCATGTATATCTTGACATTTTTCTTCACCTGGGACCCTGTATTTGCACTCAAGCTGTATTTTACAACATTTATACTCCAGGCCACATGCTGGTAAATCTTCTGGTGCCGGTCTTCTTGTGGAACAGATTGACCTCAGTAGGTGGTACAGCACTTATTGTTATCCTTACTAAACTTTGGAATTCACTTCTTGAAAGTCTCCATGATCTCTCCTCTCTGAATGAAGAACTTTTAATCTCATGCTCTCTGAACTCTCATGTGGATGGATTTTGTGTCTCGGTTGCTTATGGTTACTTGTGCATAACATTTGGTTATGAGATTAATTTATTTATGTTTATACTCATTCTATCATTCTATCTATTAATTATTTCTATGGTTCATATTTAATATATTTACTTAACTTTTTTTAACTTAGTTTACTTGCAACTCTTTTATTTCTGTTAGAGATTTAAAGGTTGCAATATAACTTTTTTTTAAAGCTATTATTATTAAGGCACGCTGGGGAAATAAGATCTTAAACTGACAACAGTGGCTTGTCTCACCAGTACTCTTACTATGAATAAAAAAAGCAGCACAAACTATTGTAACTACTGTATAACTACCACATATAATAATAATAATAATAATAATAATAATAATAATAATAATAATAATAGTATTTTGTTCTGTTATGTATAATTATTATTATTTAATTATTAGATCATTTATGATGTAATGGATAATATAAATTGTTTAGCATTTAAAGTACACAATTAATTAATTTGTCTAAATAGAATTAAATATTTATCTGCTTAAAGGAGGAGGATTAAAATGTACAAATTAAACAAGTCTGATTAAAAGGTAATTTGTGTGTGTGTGTGTGTGTGTGTGAGGGGGGGGGGGGGTGTGCAAGTGTAACAAGTCAATTTAAAATGTTTAACAATTTATATACTGTATATAAATTATTATTATTATTATTATTGCCTTATATTTTAATCATCAAAATGTTGAGAAAAACTTGAATGCAGTACAGTTTGATTTATTGTGTGTTATTTACTTGTGCTTTATAATGTAACATAATTTATAAAGTATTTTTTCTTCTGGCTTTAGATGAAATCCAAAACAACCTCACTAAAGGAGTTTCAGTGTATTTTTTATACGATCAGGTTGCCAAAGTTTCATCGGAACATCATGCTTCACACACCCACCTACAATGTAAGTCTGGAAGTGTTCTTTTGTAACACTGCAAGCACATTGACGAGCAAAGGTACGAGCTGGCAGTAAGACCATATGCTGAATAAATCAGATCAGAGACAGGAAACACTGTATTTCTTTCCAGCACATTAATATAAATTGGATGCCTTGTGGCCTGAAAGCTATATTTGTTTGACTTAGCTTTGGCATTTTGTTTTATGTGTTTATGCGTGTATGCGTGTTTCACTATTTATGTCTTTGTTTTTTTGCTGTATTTTATACTGACAGAACTGTGCTGCAAATGAGATTTAGTTCTCAACAGGTTTTCCTGTATATGCAGGTGCTAATATGAAACATAAATACTATAAATAAGTACAAAATAAAATTAGGCCGGAGTCGATTTATGGCTGTCTAATGAATTTCAAAGGTTGTTGACTTTCAAGCTGGAGACAACCCGTTCCAAAGGGAGGCGCTCTGTAACAGAGCATATGCACTATCTAAACACATTTTGTCTGTGTGAGGTGGGTTTTTTTCCCCTCAAACCAAATTATGTAAGAGTGCTGCTATTCCCAGTGCAGGGAAGCAGAATAAAGGAATATAAGAGTGCATGAGGAGGAGTTAAAACTTAATGAAGACACAGCGATGGGCATAAAGAGAGAGAGATGGAGGACTGCAGGAGATGGTATGTTACAGTATATAGCTCACAAATTCTTGATAAATGTTTCTTTTAGTAAATTAGATTATAGTGCACAGGCCTTTTTGTGACAGGGAGCCTTAAAATTATTTCTAGAGATAAGTTACAGTAATTTACTGGTAATAAAGGTGAATATTGAACCTTCAAATGCTAAATAGTAAAAAGGTCAGGAATTAGGATTAATACTTTTATGCTTGTTATACACTCTTTGATGAAAAGAAGAAGAAGAAAAAGAAAGAATTTCAGAATCTAGTTATTGGTCTGCATCAAGCAACTAAGGAGATTTCAAATGACTGGAATTGGGTGAAGAACTGTCCAAAACATTATTAAAACCTACAGTAGAAGGATAGTGCTGAACCATCAACTTCTTGAAAGTAAGGTGGTCAGAATAAAACCATAAATGGGGATCACGTAAACATTTGATAATGTTGCATCATAAAAAGTAAACAGTAGAAATCAGAGCTATGTGAATATTTTTACTGATAGTGAAAGTAATAGCATTTACACACACACACACACACACACACACAATGTGATGAGAACTCACAGGATTGGGAATAAAACAGCTGTGTGGCCATAAAAAAAAAATGTTTTTGAGACTCAAAAAAAAAAAAAATCCTCCAGTTTGGTCGGGAGCATAAAGTCTGCTTTGGTGCAGGTCATGTGGTCTGATGAGTCGAGATTGACCCTATACCAGGCGTGTCGGGGTAAGAAGGGAGTGATAGATACAGTACTGTAGTGCTCACTGTATAATCCTTGATGTTATGATCTGGGGTTTAGTCTCAGCAACGTTTTGTGGCAATAAAATAAAATCAACTGATGACCTGAAAGTACTAAATGACCAGGTTATCATACTGTATCTACAGTATGGAGAGTTTGTTTTCTTCCCAGCTTGCATGGCCATATTCCAGGACTCAAGTTGTAAATGAAAGGTTCTTGAAGCATAAGGAACCATTTTCCCAAAAAAAAAAAAAAAAACTGCAAAGTAAGGGTGTAATGCAATTCCACTCTGTTGAAACATGTTAATGGTGTAATGGGCGTGAGCAAAACTGCTAGGTCATGTCAACCCAAAGGTAAGCACTTTTTAGAATCCTGGGCCTCATACAAATGTCATGACTCAACTGGAAGTCCTGTGAAACTTGCACATGATTTTTTTTTTAGCCTATTCCTCACATTCTCTCTCTCTCTCTCTCTCTCTCTCTCTATCTTTTTTTGCACCTTTTATGAAGGTCATAAAAGGAGACCATTGTTCGACTTCCCACCTCAGATCTGTTCAGCAAGTGGAGCCCTACTGGGAGAATAAAACTTTCCCGAGTACACAACAAGGGGGAGAAAAGCATTCAGCACAACAAGGGTGAGAAAAGGAACCAAACTAAGGACCATGTGATGAATGTAGACTCAGCAATCATTTGGAAAGAAATGATGTTGTTGCCTTGGATGATAAGACTGAAGCAGTTAACTCATGATGTTAAAAAAAAAATAATGTGGCATGTAATGAGATAATAACAGATATTGATCTCTGAGGCTTGTTGGCTGTGAGTCTGCAAGTCATCGCTCAAGACGCAATTCCAAAGAACACATGATCTCTCAGTGGTGACGCAAAAAGCCATTCTATTTCTCGATCACTGTGACAGTAACGATAGTCTTTTGCATCATTTTCTCTAATTGGAGTAATATTTAGCTTTCTTTTTTTTTTTTTTTTTTTAAATGATTGTTCATGCTGTTACACTCACTAAAAGATGCTGAAATACACACTCAGCAGTTGATATTGTCAACGGTCTCAGATTTCTGTTTACTGGCAGAACAAGATGTGAAGATTTAGGTAACGAATTAGCATGTTGTAGTGCCGTGCCATATATAACGAGCTGTTTTTTTTTTATTCTATTTGAAGTGCAGTGTAGGAGTTAGAAAAAAAAAAGTCTTGCAGATGTTCTGTTCTACTTGGATCATATTATTTTATTCAAAGGCGGATGAGGAACAGAGCTTTAAGAAAACATTAATCATGAATTTTAAAGCAGAGCAGGAAGGCATGTCACTTTTCATTCTGACCCAGGAGGAGACAAAGATGAGGACGTGATGTAGAGAGAAGCTAGAATTTTGATGGAAAATACAAGAAAGCAATGCACCAACATGGAATAAAAAAGGTCTGAAAATGTTTTTTTTTTTACTTGGACAGAGTCTTATTATTATTATTATTATTATTATTATTATAATAAAGCTGATTTTTCTTTTTGCCAGACTTTACAGGGCTGCAGTATTGAGTGACTTGATGGCAGCTTTTACCACTGCTAGCTCCTTACAGACTGAGATAGAAAGCAAAAGAATGCTCTGTTCTCACAAAACCTTTGACAGAACCGGTCATAAAGGAGTAACCTGGCAATGTGCAACAGGAACCATGTCTGGGTCAATTTCCAGCCTGTGTAGGCGTTAGTATTGTCAAAGAAATCACAGTGCTTTCATGCCGGCAAGGTTGTGACCATGAAAGTGGGTTTTTGGTACAATATTATTTAAAGACATTAAGAAACTTAGAAAGACATGCTAACAGTGCTTAATTGCGATCTTTAATCTTGATTAACCATTACGCATTATTAGATGCTACACAAGGGACATTAACACTAGAACCGCCGAGCAGCGGTCATTTGACCGCAAGGGGAAAAAAAAAAAACTTCACACTCGATCAAAATCCAGGACCCTCCTTTCATGACTTTTCCTAGATCTGTGAGCTTAATCACCCAGAATGCTTAATTTTTTAAAATCGCACCTGTAAAAGTACCTGAAGAAAACCCACCAAGCACGGGGAGAGAACATGCAAATTCGAACCCGGACCCTGGAGGTGCAAGGCGACAATGCTAACCAATACACTATCATGCTTGCTATGCAATTGGTGTCATTGTTGGACTATTCTTTTCATTACTGTATAAATAACCACAGTGAATTCTTTCAGCAAAACACGGACATGACGCAAGGTCTTACGGAAAAGGGGTAATTTTACTTAGGGAAGTAAAGGGTTAACGGAGGGAGGAAGGGGAAAAGGGAAGGAAAGGTGTGCACGTGCAGATCCGGTGGGCAGTGCTTTGCTTGCGGGCACAGGCTGGTGAGCGGTGGTGGCGGGCAAAGTGGCGCGTGCTAGCGACTGTCTTTGCCACAGTGATCAATGTTAATGTGAATTGGTTAATGTAAATTAGACGGCTATAAACCATAGAAAAAAAATATTAAAATCCTTAAAATATATAGTATAATGAGTGCAATCCCGTACAACCAATAATGTTGCTACCGTATTTTTTATGGTAAATTTCTGGCAACCACACCTGCCAGTTTTTTACTGTAAAATTTATGGTTTATTATTTATATAACAGATATTATTCTGATTTTTAAACTATCAACAAAGGTTTAGTAAAATATAAACTGATGCTTCAGTATATTAGTAACAAATACCTTCTCTGATAGTTTATATGTTACATCCATAATGCATAATGTCATATCCATAATACTTAAACTGACTAAGACAAAATAATGTTTTCCTTTTTATAAATACAGTATATCGTAGATCTTACTGCAATAAACTATATTTCCATGTGTTTTTAACTGTTAAATTTAAGGTCTTACTCTGTAAAACCAGAGGTGGAAAGTAACAAATTACATTTACTCGCGTTACTGTAATTGAGTAGCTTTTTTGTGTATTTCTACTTTTTAAAGTAGTTTTAAAAATCTGTAATTTTACTTTTACTTAAGTACGTTTTGTTTGAAGTATTGTAATTCGCTACATTTTAAATCATATTCGCTACTGAGTAAAAAATAAATGAATAAAAATGCTAAAATAATGAAAATGTTATGCTTTGTATAAATGCTCCGTTGCGCCGCGTGTGTGTATCATGTCCTGGTCGCACGCCGCTCCAGACTCCACTCCAGGTTTTCTGACATCGGCATCTTCCTGACCTTCCACACGGTCGCTTCCGCCCTGCGTGACGTCATCGACTAGCGCGACCATGTACAGTATAACCCGGAGAGACGCGGGAAAGATGAAAGAGGTTGTGATTTTGGCGTTTTGATATTTGGTTGTGTATTCCGGTTTTGACTTTTTGCCTCCAATTGACTTTGATTATTGCTTTGTCCCTTTGGTTTGGTTGGTCTTTGTATATATTTGTAGATAATTTCACTGTTTTTGGTTTAGGGAGTCCGGGAAGGTACCTGTATTTTTGTTTCTGGGTTTTTTTTTTGTTGTTGTTTCTTTTTGCAGATAATCTACCTACTAAATATAAATACCATTTTGTTTGTTATTTTGGCCTGGGTCCATCCTGAATCTGATCCTCCTCCTGGTGTGTGTGTGTGTGTGTGTGTGTGTGTGTGTGTGTGTGTGTGTGTGTGTGTGTGTTTGTATATACAAACCTCATTATTTCATCAGTTAATGATTGGATCTAGTTCTTTCTGCCATATACCACCATTTCCATACAGTTTAAAATAGAACCCTGAACCGTTCTTTTGCTGTTTGGCCCTAGACTGGGACGTAATACCATATTTAAGTGACCACTTTATTATGCAAATGTCAGAGATGAACTAACCTGAGGTGACCAGAAGACGTAGCTTTAGCGGTTAGCCCAATGTAGCATGGATGGTAAACCCAAACGCGGAGTAACGGCGAGTAGGCAGGATAACCACGCGATTTACTTTAAGGACTCTCACAAAAGTGGAGCAAGGGAAAAACACAAATTTAACCCGCGTCCTATAAATACACACACAACGGCAAGAAGCGATAACCAAAACACAGTGAGTACTCACGGTTTGAAGAAAGCCAACGTTAACCGACATGGGCCGAACTCAATGACTGAGCGGTAAGCCACCGTTTGTTTACTCCTCTTATACTTCCTGGTAGGCGGCCGACTTACTTCCGGGTCCTAGTGCCGGCCGCAGATTGTGTGTGCATGACAGTACCCCCCTGTCCAGGACCGACTCCCGACGGTCCTGGGGTGGAGGATACCCTACGACGGTAGTCTTGGATTAGTTCGGGGTCGAGAATGAACCGGGCCGGAATCCAAGACCGCTCCTCGGGATCGTAACCCTCCCAATCAACCAGGTACTGCGTACCTCTGCCCCGAGGGTGCGAATCGAGGATCCGGCGCACGGTGTAGGCGAGACCACCGTCGATGATCCGGGGAGGAGGAGCAGGGGGGGAGGGTGGAATCATGGGTGATGTGATGAAGGGCTTTAATTGTGAGATGTGGAAGACTGGGTGGATCCGGAGCGCCGCAGGCAGCTGGAGCCGGTAGGTGACAGGGTTTATCCGGTGGGTGATGCGGTATGGGCCGATGAATCTAGGTGACAGTTTCTTTGACTCAGGGTGGAGGTGAAGATTTTGGGTGGAAAGCCATACCTTGTCACCTACGTGGAACAATCGTCCCGGGGGGTGTCGACGGCGATGTTGAATGGTGTAGCGGGCGTTGGCCTGTTGGATGGCTCGGTTGGCTTGTGTCCACAGCCGTCGACACCTGCGGACCAACTGTTGGGCTGACGGCACATCAACCTCCGGTTCCTGATGGTTGAACATCGAGGGTTGGAAGCCGTGGCATACCTCAAATGGGCTTAGCTTCGTGGCTGATGAGACATGGAGGTTGTGGGAAAGTTCTGCCCAGATGAGGTAGCGAGCCCAGGAGCGCTGACGATCGGTAATAAAGCATCTCAAGTAGCGCTCCAGTTGTTGGTTGGTCCGCTCCGTCTGACCGTTAGTCTGTGGGTGGTATCCAGATGAGAGACTGCAGGTTGAATTGATCAGACGGCAGAAGGCTTTCCAGAACCTGGCTGTGAACTGGGGCCCTCTGTCCGAGATGATGTCCTTGGGGAACCCATGCAGACGGACTACGTGCTCTAATATCAGCTCTGCTGTTTCCTTGGCTGACGGGAGTCCGGCAAGGGCTACCAAGTGCACGGCCTTAGAGAACCGATCTACGATGGTCATGATGGTGTTCTTTCCGTCCGAGGCCGGCAGGCCCACGACAAAGTCGACGGCAATGTGCGTCCAGGGCCGACGAGGAACCGGGAGAGGTTGAAGATCTCCGGAGGGGGGCTGGTTGAGGTTCTTGGCCCGGGCGCACACTGGACACGCCTGAACGAACTCTTTGATGTTCTTCGCCATTGATGGCCACCAGAAGTCCCGTTGGAGGAACCGTAGGGTGCGCTGTGTGCCTTGGTGTCCTGCGATGGTGGACGAATGGCCCCACTGAAGAACCTCGGACTTCATGGCGTTGGGCACGTAGAGTCGTCCAGGCGGCACACCTGCCGGCTCGGTCTCTAAGGTCTGCGCCTGGCGGACCCTTGTTTCCAGATCCAGGTGAAGTGGTGCGATGATTCTGGAGGAGGGTAGGACAGGCGCGGGGTCCGCCCGGGGTGGCTCCATCTCGAGTTGTCGTGAGAGGGCATCTGCCTTGGTGTTTTTTGACCCCGGGCGGTATGAAAGGTGGAAGTTATAATGTTCGAAGAACAATGCCCATCGCGCCTGTCTGGGGTTGAGCTGTTTCAAACTTCTGATGGTGATGAGGTTTTGATGATCCGTCCAGATGATGAATGGCTCCCTGGCGCCCTGGAGCCAGTGACGCCATTCCTCCAAAGCCCACTTTATGGCCAGCAGCTCGCGGTCCCCTACCCCGTATCGCTGCTGAGTGGTGTCAAATTTTTTGGAGAAGAAACTACATGGGTGTAGTTTCTGATCTGGACCTCGTTGAGAGAGAACGGCTCCAGCGCCCACATCTGAAGCGTCCACCTCAACAACGAATGGTTTACTGGTGTCAGGATGGAGGAGGATGGGAGCGGTGGTAAAGCGGTCACAAAGTCTGTTGAAGGCGGAGATGGCAGTAGAGTTGAGGCGGAAAGGGAGAGAGGAGGGACGAGTCAGAGCGGTTAGGGGGCCGGCAACTGTACTGTAGTCCCGGATAAAGCGACGGTAGAAATTCGCAAACCCGAGAAACCGTTGAAGTTGCTTGAGGGTCTTGGGTAGGGGCCAATGACGCACAACTTCCAGCTTCTGCGGGTCCATGGCCACACCCTGGGGCGAGATGACAAAACCCAGGAACGTGGTGGAGCGCTCGTGAAAAGCGCACTTTTCCAACTTACAGTACAGCTGATGGGCGAGTAATCTCTTTAGAACCGCCCTGACATGCTGGGTATGTTCCTCAGCGGTACGGGAGTAAATGAGGATGTCATCCAGATACGCAAACGCCCACCGCCCTAGCATGTCTCGAAGAACATCATTTATCAGGTGTTGGAAGGCGGCGGGGGCGTTGCACAGTCCAAAGGGGATTACGAGGCTTTCGTAATGTCCAGTCGGGGTGATGAAGGCCGTCTTCCACTCATCGCCCTCTCTAATGCGCACCAAGTTGTAGGCGCTCCGGAGGTCCAACTTAGTAAAGATGGTGGCACCAGAGAGGGCGTCCAGGGCAGAGTTGGTAAGAGGCAGAGGGTGTCGGTTTTTTATTGTGATGTTGTTGAGCCCCCGATAGTCGACACATGGGCGAAGTTCACCCCCCTTCTTCTTTACGAAGAAGAACCCCGCGGCAGCAGGTGAGGAGGAGGGCCTGATGGTCCCCTGGCGGAGGGCGTTGGTTATATATTCCTCCATCGTCTGCGTCTCTGTTGATGTTAAAGAGTAGAGGTGGCCGCGGGGTGGGACTGCGCCTGGTTGTAGATCGATGGCGAGGTCATAAGGGCGGTGTGGAGGAAGATGGATGGCCCGCCGCTTGCAAAAAACTTCTGCCAGGTCCCTATAGGACTCGGGAATGGCGTTGGTGTCGACGTCGGGGGCCTCGGACTCCCTAGAGCACGTCCCAGCCGGCGCCCCTAGGCATAGTTCGGTGCAGGTCGCGCTCCATTGTAGAATCCTGTGTTGTGTCCAGGAAATGAGAGGATCGTGTTGCAGGAGCCACGGGTGTCCCAGGATGATAGGAGGAGATGAGATGGAGGTGACGTGAAATCTGATCTGTTCGTGGTGTTGATCGATGAGGAGGGTGATGGCTTGAGTCTGGGTGGTGATTGGGCTGGTAGATAGGGGGCGACCGTCGACGGAGGTGATCCGAATGGGCTGGGATAACGCCTCAAATTTTACCCCCAATTTTTTGGCATAAGAAGAGTCAATGAAGTTACCTGCTGCCCCGGAGTCGATGAACGCAGTACTTCGGACTCGTTTGTGGCCAATCTGGAGGGATACCTGAACCGTAAGGCGAGATGAGGTGGCGTCGGTCGTGGTGGAGATCAGGAGTGGGCCCGGTGAGTCTCTCCCTCCGCTCACCGGGGATGGGCGTTTCCCGGGCGCAGTGGACAGGTCGCCCGATGATGTTCTGCAGACCCACAATACGCGCACAGGCCCTCTCTAAACCGGCGTGTACGTTCGGCTACGGTCAGGGAGGCGCGCCCTAATTGCATGGGTTCCCCGGCTCCGGTGTCAACCATGGCAGGAGGTGGAGATCCGACAGTTCCAGTATTGGGGTTGGTGAAGGTTGCTGATGGTCGTGGGGTGGTGTAGGAGAAGACGGGTGCAGGCGGCAGGGTTCTCGGGGCTGGCTTCGGGCGAGACAAAAGGCGCTGATCGATCCGCAGGGCCAGTTGGATCAGCCCCTCGAGTGTGGCGGGAAGTTCTCGCCCGGCGAGCTCGTCTTTAATGCGGGAAGCCAGTCCCTCGTAGAAGGACGTCCGGAGCGCGGCGTCTCCCCAGTTTGTCTGCACGGCGAGGGTCCGGAATTCCGCTGTGTACCGGCTCACGGACGATCCTCCCTGCCGCGGGTGGTATAGTTTAGTGTCGGTCTCCACCTCGCCCGCTGGGTGTTCGAAAGTCAATCTGAGCTGGCGGGTGAATTCATTGTAAGAATGGGCGGTATCAGAATCGGATTTAAGCACTGCCGTGGCCCACTCAGCTGCCTGCCCTGTTAGCAACGAGACCAGGAGAGCGATGCGTAGCCGATCGGTGGAGTACTTGGTGGCATTGAACTCGAACACCAGATCAAGCGCTGTCAAAAACACATCACATCTCCCGTCCGTGCCATTCCATTTTTCTGGAAGTGCAAGAAAAACATCAGTAGGGGGGGGGGGGGTTGGTGCGGCGCCACGGCCGCTGCGACGGGAGGCCTGCTAGCCGCACCCTCAACGGCCGCCCGCAGATCCGCGTTCTCCCGCCTGAGCTCCGCAACCTCGCGGCGCAAGGCCGCGATGTCTTGGACACTCTGGCGCAGAGTAGCGAGCTCCGCGGTTAGACCGTTAATGAGCACGGCATGCTGATCTACCACGCCGCATAGGCGCGCATGCTCCGCTGGGTTTACCGCTTGAGGCTCAGTCATTCTGTCAGAGATGAACTAACCTGAGGTGACCAGAAGATGTAGCTTTAGCGGTTAGCCCAATGTAGCGTGGATGGTAAACCCAAACGCGGAGTAACGGCGAGTAGGCAGGATAACCACGCGATTTACTTTAAGGACTCTCACAAAAGTGGAGCAAAGGATAAACACAAATTTAACCCGCGTCCTATAAATACACACACAACGGCAAGAAGCGATAACCAAAACACAGTGAGTACTCACGGTTTGAAGAAAGCCAACGTTAACCGACATGGGCCGAACTCAATGACTGAGCGGTAAGCCACCGTTTGTTTACTCCTCTTATACTTCCTGGTAGGCGGCCGACTTACTTCCGGGTCCTAGTGCCGGCCGCAGATTGTGTGTGCATGACAGCAAAGGTGTTCCTTCAGTTAAAAACAACTAGTTTGAGATTTATATCTGCTCATCTTTTTTGAACTATGCTAGAATGCCTCATCCCACCCCCGCTGTGTGTTTTTTTTTTATTTTTTATATTTAACAAAAACAAAAAAAAAAGCAGAGCCAGATCAATATACAATCGACACCCACAGCAAACATTTAAAAACAAACAATAATCTGTTAATATAAGAGTGAACATGGAAACACCCAAGGGCAAAACAATTCAGCAAAAGAATCACCCCCACTGTTAAAAAAATTTAAATAAAAAAGTAACTCGGTAACTTTTACTCTGAGTAAATTTTTTAATGAGCTACTTTTTACTTTTATTTGAGTAGATTTTTACAAGAGTAACTTTACTTGTACTTAAGTAAAATTTCACTGAAGTAACAGTACTTGTACTTGAGTACAAAATTTTATTACTCTTTCCACCTCTGTGTAAAACTAATTACAGTTTTTTACTGTAAATTCTACGGTTATCTCAAGTTTTGTGAAATACGGTTTTATTCTATAACATTTATACAGTATTTTACTGTTAAAATTACTGATATTTTTTACAGTGAAGATATTGTGAAGTTGTACTTGCTGTAACCACAAACCCTGTCTCATGGTCATGCTCATCTCAGGACTCTTATTCATAGTGGACTATAACTTTGAGTGCATCACTATTAAGATGTAATACAGATATAAACACTATTCGTACATTAAATAATTTTGTTGCTATGCTGATGATACTCACACTTACACATACTATACACCAACTCGTCTCACACACACACTGCCTTTCTCAGCAGTAGTGCCTCGTCTACTGGCTCTAAAAACTGGAGCAAATTCAAACTATCAGATGCTTAAGAGCAACAAATCTGAGGCAATACCCATTGCATCACCATGGACACGGAATAAAATCAGACACTTGTCTATCCCAGGTTTTATTACAGTACATCCAGCACACTCTCGAAACCTTGGTGTCACATTGGCCTCCACATTACTAAGAAAGCTTTCTTTCACTTTTGGAACATTGCCAGGCTACATCCCTTTTTCACCCCTCTTTTTCAGTAGGGGCAGGAATTTAACAAGCACAGATGCTAGGGATATCACCCACACAAGACTAAGTGAAAACATTACACCAACACAGGTTCCTTAGTTTTTTTTTTTTCATATACAGTATGAACTGTTCCATAGGGCAACATAGCTCAATGGTTAAGAATCTGGGTTACTAAACAGAAGGTCAGGGGTTCAAGCCCCAGCACTACTACAAGCCTTGCTGCTACTACCATGTCTCTTATACAGAAAAAAAGATCAGATATTATAGTTATACAACAATCAGCCATAACAGTAAAAACAATACAGTACCATTATAGCCACCTTGATTTTGGGTTCCCCTTATGATGGCTCTGGCCCCTCTGGGCATAACTCTGCAGGGCCTCTGGGGGTGCGGTGTTGTCTCTGGCACCACAAGGTCCATGGATCAGCTTGGATCAGTACAGTATTTGTTGACAAGCTTTTGTATTCCCTTATTTAAAAAATGTTTTAGGCTGGGCTGCAAACCATGAATGCACCGCTGTCTTCACTTCTTCATCAGAAGTGAATCTTCAGCATTATAGGGAGGATGCTTTAACGCAGATTTTTGACAGTGTTGGCAGAAGTGTGTCCAAAATAAAATATTTAAACATGAATAAATACAGTAGTGGCCAAAGATATTAAAAGAAAAATTTAATTCAGTTACTTTGTCAAATTTCAAGATATAAGAATAAATTATTATTATGCATGAAATTGCCATGCAACAAAAAAACATTTAGTATGAAGTACATTATTTTTCAATCTCTGCTGGATCTGACTGGACAAGATGTCCGCAGCACTCTGGTGTTACTCTGGTGCTTGCTCAATCCATGCCTGCCTGCTTGATTGCTTCCTGAAGATCATGTATAGACATTTGCTATTTGAGAACTCCCTAGTTTCAGCCATTTCTGTGCAGAGGTTGATATCCTGGCTTCAAAAAGTAAAAGTCTTGCCACAATCATTAACTGTTCCATCCATTAACTGAATCAGTCTAATTACTGTAGCACACCTTTTCGGGCAGGCTCAAACTAATTAGTGACATCACCTGTTCTGTGTAAAGGGAGAACTATAATACTGTACATGGCGTCATAATGTATATTCTATCTTAAAAGGTCATCAAATTAAAATCAAAATATTAAATTAAATCAAGAGCTAGTTTGTGAGTTGCTAAATAATTATAGTGCAAGTCGTGTCCTTAAATTAAACCAGACTGAAAAGTAATTATAGTAGTATAGCATTATGAGTATAGTACAATAATTATAATAATTGTGGCAATCAAATTTAGCATACTGTCCCATACTGCATACTGGCAATAATAAACTGCCTTTTTCATAAGTTGCAGCATGTAGTTAGACTGCAACTGTTAGTTAATCTGGTACTTACACAGTCCACTTACAGTACATTTAAAATGTCTGCTTGTGCAGCAATCCTTAGAGAAGCATACATTTTTGAGACTCGACCAGGCTATTAAACTAGTTAATATTAAACATCTATCCATCCAACCATCCATTTTCCATGCTGCTCAGAGCATGTGCAGGTTCTGCTTATTCTGTAAAGTCTACAGTATCCCAAGGAACACCCTGCAAGTGTGGTGCAACAGTTCCAACCACTAAGCCCCTGTGCTGATTTCATATTAAACATGAAAAAATATATAAAGTTTATCAGCAGATGGGCCTATAAACTCTTAATCTGTCCTTGTGTATTGGTTGAGATTTTAGAAATACAAGTAAGGGTCATTCAAGGTTCCCTTTTCAGTTTAGTTCCTCTCAAGGGCTCTTCTTCATGTTTTCCTTGTCACTGTCACCACTGGCATTCTCATTAGGGAACTAAATCAACATCTGGATCGTTGTAAAGCTGCTTTCTGGGGATATCTATTAGTAAAAGCATTGCTCAAAAAAATTGTTAAAGATTTGACCCAAAGGAACGTATTTGAGACAAAGCTCTGTTTGAAAGTTTTTTGAAAGGCAGAATTAAAAGAAGGAGGGAAAAAAAAAATCTAATAAAGTAAACATCACAGCTGGTGACATTGTGAACTTCTAGTGATTTCCGAGCTCCAGAGCTGGGACAGTGGCGGCACTGTCGAGTGACTGTTGATAACACAGCAGCGTGCTCTGAACGAACAACAGCAAATGTCAACTCTGAATACTAATGTGGAAAAGAGTCCATATCGAACAACACTGCCCTGATAGACCTCTTTCTCTCTTTCTTTTCTCTCTGTATCTCTTAGTTTCTCTCTCGCACGAACACACGCATACACACAAAAAAAACACTTCTATCCTCCTTCTTTTCCTATTTCACTGTTTGAGAACTGAGGAGTTGTGCTGCTCAGCCATGCGAAACACACACACACATTCATAGATACACTACAAAGTAAGCATTTGACATTCAGCTTGCATCTTTAGTGGAGTCTTGCCCTCCTCAGCCGATTTAAATCTATTGAAGTAATAAGTGCTAATGGAAACAAAGAGTGGATGCAGGAGGAAGATGTGGTGTGGGTGGAACAACACTCAGTTCCTGAAAGTGAGTAAAACTGTTTCACATCAGCAATGCCTCCTGCTATGTTTTAATAATATATTTTATTATTATTATTATTATTATTATTATTATTATTTCTCTTTATTTCCAGCATGGAACTTCCCCTGATGGGTTTAGACAGTCCAGAAAACTGATAGAGCATCTCACTGGGAATGGAAGAAGGTTAGCATGAAGCGTGACTATCTTTCTCCATTTCTGTCACACTTCTCCATCCCTCAGGTACAAAGACATGCCATAACAGGGAGCAAGAAAGTCATTTCCCTCCGCTGTTGCTCCACACCTTTGCCATGCACACCCCAATTCTGTATCTATCACTGACAAAGCCTTCTGCGAACGTCTGGATGGCTGCCTGCTACCCTTTCACCCCCAGCTGTATTTCCAAAACCTGGTTGGTGCAGACTGGTCATGCCTAGATAAATGAATGACATCAAAGGCAAGGGCCAGAACTGAAATCGCCCCATCGCTCTTTTCCAAATCCCTGTATGATTGGTGACAGGAAGTTGCAGTAAATAGCCACCAAGGAGAACCTCTCTAGATTTATTCTCATGTTTGTGTGTGTTAGAGAAACAAAATTATCTTGACTCATCCAAATTTGCATAGAACATCTCATATGCTCTGAACTATTTGTTACACATCAGCGAAAAGCTCAGTCAACTTTTTGTCAGAACATATGACTATTTCATATGTTTCTTAGTGAACATGTCTTTATTGCGACTGTAATGTGCAGTGATTAATAATGCCAATGTGGGTGTGGGTGTGCTTTGGGTGCCATTAATTATGGTAAAACTATAATAATCCTTCATCAAAAACCAAAGAAACAGACCTGACTCTAAACCAGGACGTATTTAAGCAAGTTTTTTTTTTCCTTCTTCAAAGTGCATGTCCTCATCACTGTTGTTAATTAAATTCATTCATTCATCTTCTATACAGCTTACCCTGTACAGAGGTCGTGGATGCCTGGAGCCTATCCCAGAAACATTGGGCACAAGGCGGGGTACACCCTGGACTGGGTGCTAATCTATTGGACAGCACACACCCACTCACACATAAACACACACCCTCATAAACACAACAGGCAGTTTGGGAATGCCAATTAACCTAATCTACATGTCTTTGGACTATGGGAGGAAAAAGGAATGTTGGGGGAAAATCCACCAGCCACAGGGAGAACATGCAAACTGGACACACACAGGTAATCGAACCCCCGAGGAACATGTAATGCAGTTGTTACAAGTAATGCATTTTTACAATGCAGACTCAGAGCCATAATGAGAAAACTCTGAGACAACAATGGTGAGGAAAACTCTACCTGAGACGGCGTCAAGATAATGAACTACTTCATAGTTATTGCAAATTACTCCAGTGATTTTTTTCACAAGTTTCACAATTATGTATTATTAGTTCATAATTATTTACAGTATATCACAATTCCGATGCGTCAAAAGTTTACATACCCTCATAATCATATGCCGTATCATACTCATAGTGCCTTTAACCCACTTCCAGAAAATGATGTCATGGCTTTAGAAGCTTCTAATAGCATTGCTTGATTCAATTAGATGTGTACCTGTGGATGTATTTTAACACTTACCTTCAAACTCAACGCCTCTTTGTTTGGCATCATGAGAAAATCAAAAGATATCAGCCTGGGTAGAACATATAATCAGTCCAGTTCTTCCTTGGGAACAATGTCGAAAATCCCTGAAAGTACCACTTTCAACTGTACAAACTATATTATGCAAGTATAAACACCATGGGTCCACTCAGGAAGTACTGTAGACACATACAGTGGTGTGAAAAACTATTTGCCCCTTCCTGATTTCTTATTCTTTTGCATGTTTGTCACATTTAAATGTTCCCGCTCATCAAAAACCGTTAACTATTAGTCAAAGATAACTTAATTGAACACAAAATGCAGTTTTTAAATGAAGGTTTACGTTATTAAGGGAGAAAAAAAAACTACAAATCTACATGGCCCTGTGTGAAAAAGTGATTGCCCCCCTTGTTAAAAAATAACTTAACTGTGGTTTATCACACCTGAGTTCAATTTCTGTAGTCACCCCCAGGCCTGATTACTGCCACACCTGTTTCAATCAAGAAATCACTTAAATAGGAGCTACCTGACACACAGAAGTAGACCAAAAGCACCTAAAAAGCTAGACATCTGTAACATCGGTACCACCGCGGCCCGAGGAAATAAGATCTGGGTCTCCGGATTATTGAGCCGACACTTTGTCCCCACCTAGTGTGTCAACGTTGGTATGTCTCCCTAATCACAAGAACACCTACACCTGTGTCCTATCCTGTTGTGTCCTTATTTAAGCCGGTCGAGCCCGTAGCGTCTCGTTCGTTCACAGTTGTGTGTCTATGTGTTTGTCACGGTCTGTGTCCCTCTCCCCGCTAAAAGTGCTGTCGTCTCTCCCTCACAGCGCTAAGTCAGCCCGATCACCGGACTCAAGGAAGCGCACCTGTCGTGCCCAGTAAAGTGCGCTTGGAAACCGCCCCAGGCAGTTTTGGACCTGACGCGTGGCCGAGGGACGAGTGGGACTTCTGGGGGCTACCCACACGGGGAGTGTGTGGTAGGCTTGGGTTTTGTTTTATGTTCGTTTGATTTTGTTTATTTATAAGTTTAAGCAAGAATTACGAAAAAAGAGAACAACTTCGGTACAGAAGAAGAAAGAGAGACTTTGAGTTTAACGAGGATTTAATAAGACTGCTGAGTTAATAAAGAGGAGTTTTGAACATTCTCCTGCGCCTTTCTGCACACAGAGAGAAACATGACAGATGAACGGACCTACCAGGACGCAGCAGGAGTGCCCCTGCCTGCGGTTTCACCGGTACCTGCGCGAACAGCAGCAGGAAATCGGAACCCTAGCCCGGGCTGTTCATGACCTCGCCTGCAGCGTTTCTCAACTGGCTACCGCTCGATCACCACCTGCATCTCCACCACGACCGCCAGCGCCAGCAGCCCCTCGCCCAACACCTCCCGAACGATACGGAGGAGATCCCGAAGGGTGCAAAAGATTTTTACTGGCATGCGAGCTGTATCTAACAGATTACCCAAACATGACGGATCAGCAGAAAGTAAGCTTCCTCACTCAGCATCTAACCGGGCAAGCCCTGGAGTGGGCCACGGCAGTGTGGAGTGCAGGGGGTCCTACCGTCACGCGGTATCACCGGTTCGTCGAGGCGCTCCGCGCCGTTTTCGACCACCCGGACCAGGGCCGATCAGGTGAGCAGCAGCTGCTGAAGATCCGACAAGGGCAGGGACCCGTGTCCGACTACGCCGTCTGGTTTCAGGTCCTCGCGGCGGAAAGCGGGTGGTGTGAAAAGAGCCTGCTGGCTCGATTCCGAGATGGGCTCAACTCAGAAATCCAAATGGAGCTGGCGTGCCAGGATGTTGAGCTTAGTCTCGAGGACACCATCTCCCTCGCCATCAAGCTCGACCAGCACCTGCACCAGCAACAGCGGCGTCCACCACCCCACCCTTTGAGGCGATCTGAAACTGTCGGTAGGGGGCCTGCCCTCCAGCCGCTGCCACCTGGTCGGGAGGAGCCCCCGGCGAGCGACATGGAGATCGGGGCGTCACATCTCACCGCTGCGGAGCGTGCCAGAAAACTGAAGGCGGGGCTATGTTTGTACTGTGGGAGAGACGGGCACAAAATCAGTTCCTGCCCATCTTTGAATGTAACTGAGAGCACTCCACTTCGCACCCCTTTACCTTTTTGTTTACCTGCTACAATATCATTTAATAACATTACCTTGTCTGTTTCTCCTTTAATAGATTCGGGATCGGCCGGCAATCTCATCTCTGCATCTCTGCTTTCCGCGCTGTGAGCTCCCGTGTCGAAGCTTCCGCATCCGATAACAATCAAAGCACTGGATGGCAACACGTTAAAACACTCGCCGTTGAAAACAATGTCTGCGCCCCTTCGGTTAACTTTCCCCGGTCACTCTGAAGAAATCCAGTTTTTTTTAATCTCTCAGGCTGATCCTTCCGTCGTACTGGGCCTCCCTTGGCTCAGCCTTCATAACCCGAAATTCGATTGGGCCAAGCCTCGCATCCTCTCATGGTCCCACCGGTGCGCGCAAACATGTACACCACCCACGTTGGTGGTCCAAACTACAACCATAGAAAGGCCGACCAGCCAGATATCCACTAGTGTGCCCCCAGTGTATGCGAAGTTTCACGATGTGTTTAGTGTTAGGGCAGCAGCGAGACTTCCTCCCCATCGTCCGTGGGATTGAGCCATTGAGCTCCTGCCGGGGAAGGCACCGCCTTATGCACGTATCTATCCATTGTCACTGGACGAAACCAGGGCGATGGAGGGGTACGTGGACGAGGCTGTCCGACAGGGGCTCATTAGCAGATCCACGTCACCCGCATCGGCTGGCTTCTTTTTTATTGAGAAAAAAGGCGGGGGTCTTCGTCCATGCATAGATTATAGAGGACTCAATGCTGTAACAATAAAATACAAGCACCCACTGCCACTGGTTCCGGCTGCTATCGACCAGCTCCGCGGCGCCTCCATCTTCACAAAACTCGATCTCCGCAGCGCATATAATCTCGTTCGTCTGCGTAAGGGCGACGAGTGGAAGACCGCGTTTAGCACCTCATCTGGCCATTATCAGTATAATGTTATGTCATATGGGCTGGTAAACGTGCCTGCGGTGTTTCAGGCATTCATGAACGACGTGTTTCGGGATATGTTGAACCGATATGTGATAGTATATCTGGATGATATTCTAGTGTACTCGAGGTCATATTCAGAGCACGTCGCTCAGGTGACCGCCGTCCTTCGCCGGCTGCGTGCGCACGGGCTCTATGCGAAGGCGGAGAAGTGCGAGTTCCATAAAAAGGAGATCGCCTTTCTCGGCTACCGCATAGGGCCACTGGGGGTCGAGATGGAGATCGCTAAGGTAAAGGCAGTAACACAATGGACGGTGCCTCGGTCAGTAAAGGCGCTACAGAGCTTTCTCGGGTTTGCCAATTTCTACAGGCGCTTTATTCGCAACTTTAGCTCCATAGCCACGCCCCTCACCACCATGCTGAAGGGGAAGCCCAAGAAGTTGAAGGCGCTCTCCGCGGAAGCGGAGAACGCTTTCAACACCTTAAAACGGGCCTTTACCACTGCACCCGTTTTACGGCTTCCGGATCCCGAGAAGCCATTCATCGTCGAGGTAGATGCCTCAGAGGTGGGATTAGGGGCGGTATTGTCTCAGCGCTATGGGAAACCCGAGAAACCCGAGTGCTTTTCTTTCGAGAAAACTGACGTCAGCAGAGCAAAATTATGATATCGGCAATAGAGAACTGCTCGCAGTGAAGGCGGCGTTAGAGGAATGGCGACATTGGCTAGAGGGAGCCAAATACCCATTCGTTGTGTACACTGATCACCGCAACCTCGAATACATCCAACAAGCTAAAAGGCTAAACCCACGACAAGCCCGATGGTCATTGTTCTTCACACGGTTTCACTTTCATATCACCTACCGGCCCGGATCAAAAAATAAGAAAGCCGATGCATTATCCCGCTGTTACCCAGCGGCCCCTTCATCAATAAAACCTGAGCCGATTCTCCCCGCGCCGCTCGTGATCGCCCCGGTGACATGGTAATGGGACGCGTAGATCGCCCGGCAGGTGCAGGCAGGGTCTATGTCCCCGGGGCGCTGCGAGAGGGTCGTGGGCACGGCTCACACGAGTGTGGCATCCGGACATCCCGGGATAACGCGCACCTTTCAAAACATCGCACGTAAATACTGGTGGCCGGTAATGAGGGAAACCGTGCGGAGAGTGGTTTCGTCATGTGCGGAATGCGCTACAACTAAAACATCTCGTAGCCTACCCGTTGGTAAACTAATGCCCCTACCGACACCAAACCGGCCGTGGTCGCACATTGCGGTCGACTTCGTCACGGACCTGCCGGTGTCCCAAGGGTATACGACTGTATTGGTGGTTGTAGACAGGTTCTCTAAGGGGTGTTGGTTCATTCCATTTGGCTCCCTCCCTACTGCTACCCAGGTGACAGAGGCCCTTTTTTCAACAGTGTTTCGCCACTACGGCATGCCCGAAGATATTGCTTCAGATCGTGGTCCCCAATTCATCGCCAAAGTCTGGAAAGCTTTTTTCCAGAAATTGGGGACCACAGTTAGTCTAACGTCAGGCTATCACCCCGAGTCTAATGGGCAGGCAGAGCGGACTGTTCAGGAACTAGGGAGATATCTGCGGGCATACTGTAGCAGTCGACAACACGAATGGGCCAGCTGGCTGCTGTGGGCAGAATACGCTCAGAACTAGATAGTCCATTCCGCTACCGGTCTAACGCCCTTTCAATGCGTGCTAGGCTACCAACCCCCGCTCTGTCCCTGGGACACCACGCCCACCGAAGTACCCATGGTGGATACGTGGTTCAAGAAAGCGGAAAAAGTCTGGGAAGATGCGCATGCGCACATCGCCCGGGCAATCATTCGGTTTAAAGCATATGCCGATAGACAAAGGAAGGAAGGACCTCCGCTCCAGGTAGGCGATCGAGTGTGGCTCTTGACACGGGACCTCAACCTTCACCTCCCATGGCGTAAACTCACACCCCGTTACATAGGTCCCTTTGTCATTTTATCACAAATCAACCCTGTTTCCTATAAGCTAAAATTACCCTCTCATATGCGAATCAACCCTGTCTTTCATGTCTCCCTTCTAAGGCCGGTGATCCGGGGACCCCTGGACGAGGGCAGGGCTGAGCCCTCGCTCCCTGGGGCCGTAGAGATCGAGGGCACCCCGGCCTTCAAGGTAACCAGGCTCGTGGACTTGCGGAGGAGGAAAGGGGCTCTCCAGTATCTCGTGGACTGGGAGGGGTACGGTCCGGAGGAGAGAAGCTGGGTCCCGGCCAAAGACATCCTAACCCGTGAGTTAATCACCACATTTCACCAAGAACGGCCGGATCGCCCAGCTCCTCGACCTCCGGGACGCCCTCCGGGTCAGTCGGCTCCGGCCACACAGGAGCCCCGACCTCCTCAAGGAAGACGTCGGGGTCGCCCTCGCCTCCCCCGAGAGGCCGGTTCTGGGGGGGGGGGGGGGGTGCTGTAACATCGGTACCACCGCGGCCCGGGGAAATAAGATCTGGGTCTCCGGATTATTGAGCCGACACTTTGTCCCCACCTAGTGTGTCAACGTTGGTATGTCTCCCTAATCACAAGAACACCTACATCTGTGTCCTATCCTGTTGTGTCCTTATTTAAGCCGGTCGAGCCCGTAGCGTCTCGTCCGTTCACAGTTGTGTGTCTGTGTGTTTGTCACGGTCTGTGTCCCTCTCCCCGCTAAAAGTGCTGTCGTCTCTCCCTCACAGCGCTAAGTCAGCCCGATCACCGGACTCAAGGAAGCGCACCTGTCGTGCCCAGTAAAGTGCGCTTGGAAACCGCCCCAGGCAGTTTTGGACCTGACGCGCGGCCGAGGGACGAGTGGGACTTCTGGGGGCTACCCACACGGGGAGTGTGTGGTAGGCTTGGGTTTTGTTTTATGTTTGTTTGGTTTTGTTTATTTATAAGTTTAAGCAAGAATTACGAAAAAAGAGAACTTCTTCGGTACAGAAGAAGAAAGAGAGACTTTGAGTTTAACGAGGATTTAATAAGACTGCTGAGTTAATAAAGACGAGTTTTGAACATTCTCCCGCGTCTGCGTCCGCCTTTCTGCACACAGAGAGAAACATGACAACATCATGCCAGGATCCAAAGAAATTCAGGAACAAATGAGAACAAAAGTAATTGAGATCTCTCAGTCTGGTAAAGGTTATAAAGCCTTTTCTAAAGCTTTGGGACTCCAGCGAACCACAGTGAGAGCCATTATCCACAAATGGCAAAAACATGGAACAGTGGTGAACCTTCCCAGGAGTGGCCGGCCGACCAAAATTACCCCAAGAGCGCAGAGACAACTCATCCGAGAGGACACAAAAGACCCCAGGACAACATCTAAAGAACTGCAGGCCTCACTTGCCTCAATTAAGGTCAGTGTTCACGACTCCACCATAAGAAAGAGACTGGGCAAAAACGGCCTGCATGGCAGATTTCCAAGGCGCAACCCACTTTTAAGCAAAAAGAACATTAAGGCTCATCTCAATTTTGCTAAAAAACATCTCAATGATTGCCAAGACTTTTGGGAAAATACCTTGTGGACCGACGAGACAAAAGTTGAACTTTTTGGAAGGTGCGTGTCCCGTTACATCTGGCGTAAAAGTAACACAGCATTTCAGAAAAAGAACATCATACCAATAGTAAAATATGGTGGTGGTAGTGTGATGGTCTGGGGTTGTTTTGCTGCTTCAGGACCTGGAAGGCTTGCTGTGATAGATGGAACCATGAATTCTACTGTCTACCAAAAAATCCTGAAGGAGAATGTCCGGCCATCTGTTCGTCAACTCAAGCTGAAGCGATCTTGGGTGCTGCAGCAGGACAATGACCCAAAACACACCAGCAAATCCACCTCTGAATGGCTGAAGAAAATCAAAATGAAGACTTTGGAGTGGCCTAGTCAAAGTCCTGATCTGAATCTTATTGAGATGTTGTGGCATGACCTTAAAAAGGCGGTTCATGCTAGAAAACCCTCAAATTATGCTGAATTACAACAATTCTGCAAAGATGAGTGGGCCAAAATTCCTCCAGAGCGCTGTAAAAGACTCGTTGCAAGTTATCGCAAACGCTTGATTGCAGTTATTGCTGCTAAGGGTGGCCCAACCAGTTATTAGGTTCAGGGGGCAATTACTTTTTCACACAGGGCCATGTAGGTTTGGATTTTTTTTCTCCCTAAATAATAAAACCCCTCATTTAAAAACTGCATTTTGTGTTTACTTGTGTTATCTTTGACTAATAGTTAAATGTGTTTGATGATCAGAAACATTTTGTGTGACAAACATGCAAAAGAATAAGAAATCAGGAGGGGGGCAAATAGTTTTTCACACCACTGTACTTTGGAACAAAAAGTGCAAATCAATCTAAAAACAACAGCAAAAGAACTTGTGAAGAACCTGGAAGGAACAGGTACTACTGTATGTTGACAGTTAAACAAGACTGATGTTGGCATGATCTGAAAGGCTGTTTATCAAAGAAGAAGCTACTGCTCCAAAACATGTTTAAAAGAAACACACTCTGGTTTGCAGCTGCAGATGTGGACAAAGGTCTTCTTCCTTTTTTGGAGAAATGTTTCAAAATGTGAAACAAAAATGTAACTGTTTGCTCATAATGACCATCATTGTCTGGAGGAAAAGCAGAAGAACTCCATCCCAGCTGTGAAGCATGGGGGTGGCAGTCTCATTTTATGGTGCATATGTCAGTCTGGGTTACATAATTAAAAATAAAGTTTATTTTTTATTTTTTATTTTTTATAAGACCATGGTTTGTTTTGTTAACTTTTAATTAATTTCTCCATTTAAAAAAACTGGTTATCAGAATAAACTATTCAAAAGCATGAATGGAACTCATGACTGGATGAAGAACAGTTTCACAAGAAGTAAAACTAAAGCAAACACGGAAGAACCCTAATGCAAAGTCAAAATCAAGGACACTGGCTTTGTAACTCACTGCCTGCATGGTAAGTTTATGTTTTATTACCAGAAAGCTAAGCCAGATGCTTTTTTCCAACACACTACATGGAGCAATGTATCAAAAGCAGAAACATTATTCATCAGCGTGTCCACATTTGCACAACAGAGGCAGCAATGCTCGACCTGGCATTGATTTTTTCTGATTTATCATTGGGAATTCATGTTCAACGAGCTTTTCCCATTCGATGAAAGTAGGGCTTCAGCTGCCTAATGAAATACTGAAGTGAGACAAATCAACAGCCTCGGCTTTCCCCTGGACACTTATTAAGGCGTAAGCTGGTTCAATAACATCAACAGCACTCCAAGCTTGTTAGAAAAAAAAATGCTCTCTTAAACTCTTTCTGTACCAGATATTTTTTTTTCCTCTCCTCCTTTTATTCCCTGCTACTTTCCCATTAATTCCTGCTGACAAAGTTTGCTACAGCTGCTTGACCACAGCTAGACAATCTGGCTAGAAGCTGCGAATTTAATTTCAACTCTTAACCAGGGGTCATTTCAACTGGATCTGTAATTGCATCGAAGGTATTTACATTAGGCAGTGACACATGCACTTACAGCAAGAATGCTGATGCAGAAACAAAGGTGTCGAAAGATGTCAGAATGTGTTCCCGTACACTGCACAACATTTACCGCTTGCATGTATAGAGAGTCAAGAAAGCGAGAAAAGATAAGACTGCTTTATCATGAAACAGAAATCTTAAACAGTGGCTTAGCTGCACAGAACGAAGTGCTGAGAGTTGCGGTTTGCATCTGCTCGACAATGACATCGCATTGAACACAATGGATGACTTCCTAACTGATCTCCAAGGTGTCTTCAAGTGGGACAGTTATAAAACAATACTACTGAAACAGCACTAGGGATCTGTGTATCAGGGAAATCACCAGAAGTTGGAAGGAGGACAAAACAAGTATTGTAAAAGGAAGAGGAAGCAAAGGCATTAGGTAGGGAATGAAACACAATTAGGTATGCTGATACAGGAGGAACAAATCAGAAATGTGCCACAATGTGGGTGTTTCTATAGTTTTACGACTCCAAAGTTTTGATAATTTGTGACCTGTCATATCAAGTCAAGTACAGTCAGGTCTATCAATTTTGGAATGGTGATAAGTTTTTTTTGTTTTGGCATTTGGCCTAAAATGAATTGAAATGAAACACTCACGATGTGAGCAAAGTCAAAACTTTCAGCTTAAATTCAAGGCGCTTGACAAATGTGTAGCAATAACCATTGACAAAGTACAGGGCGACCATTTCCAAAAACACACACCATGAACAATGGCAAAAAGAAATAGCATACAGTCATTGTAAACAGCATTGTGGTGTAGTGGTTAGCACTGTTGCCTTGCACCTCCATAGTCTGTGTTCGATTCCCGCCTACGTTCAATTCCGTCTCTGTGTGCATGGAGTTTGCATGGATGTTCTCCCCGTGCTTGGTGGGTTTCCACCGGGTACTCCGGTTTCCTCCCACAGTCCTGCAGATTAAGCTAATTGGCATTCCCAAAGTTGCCCGTAGTGTGTGAATCAATGTATGGGTGAGTGTGTGTGTGCGCCCTGCGATAGATTGGCACCATGTCCAGGATGTACCCTGTCTCGTGCCCTATGCCTCCTGGGATAACCCTGAATTCCTTGAAGGATAAAGCGGTATACAGTAGATGGTGAGTGAGTGAATAACTGCAAACAATAGAATTGTATTTATGCTTAAATGGCTTAATGCAGTCAATGGCTGTCTGAAGTCTGGAACACATGGACCAAACAAATCAGGAGTTTCCTCCCTCACGCCAGGTCTGTATTGCATCTGTCTTGTTTGTGGGACTTTCTGCCTTCAGTAAATGGAAAGCATGATCTATTGGGTTAAGATCAGGTGACTGACTTGGCCAGTGTAGAATAGAATATCCTATTTTGCTGCCTTGAGAAATGCATGGGCAGAGGGTATAGCCCTGTACACTTCAGAATTCATCCTCCTACTTTTATCAGTAACCAGGTCTTCAGTAAACACCAGTGAACCGGTTCCGCTGACAGCTGTGCATGCCCATCCCATTTTCTTCTCCATGCTTTTCTTTTCCCACTATTCTGGTACGAGTTATTTTGGTTTTAGCAGTCCGAAAATTTCTTATTCCAGGACTGGAAAGACTTTGTACAGCAGGTATTGTCTGGAAATGTCTAATGTGGCCTTTATGCGCTTGATCATTGCCAGTGGTTTACACCTTGTTTTAAAGTGTTTGTTTTGACTTCATAGAGCTGTCTCTTGAGTCTCTTGAGCTGTCTCTTTGACAATTACACATAAACCTTCTCAGGAGTGTTCTTGACTTGGCTAGAGAGTTCTCCATGGACAGGATTCTGCGGTAATCCACTTTAGTTGTCTCCCGTACTTTTTAAGCCTTTTGCAGAGCCTGCTATTTAATAGTCTTTTTGAATAATGTTCCAAACTTTTGTATTGACAGCTCATGCAAATGTAATACCCAGGACCACCTCCAGGTCTTTCATCAGCTCCCCCCCCCCCCTCTTATACTGTACAACAGCAATGTTTCCATAAATACAATGTTTTATTAGCTAAATAATTACATCATATTTTTAAATTTTATTTATAGATATTATGGATGATCCTCGAAACAAGTTTGTTCCTGTTTTCGTTCCCACACAGCCCTCTCTTTTTGTCCTCTCTTGAGATTAATAATAAGAAAAATGCAGTGTTACAGAAAACTGCAAGCTTTACCTCTTACAGGCTCAAAGCATTGACAGTGGAGGCTCCTTCCATGTTCCTTAATGAGTCCCTGTGTAAATTGTTAATACGTAATGGTTATCTACTAGAAAAAATAAAGTTTAAAAAAGTCTAATCAGACAAAAGAGTAAATAAAGGAAAAACATTTGTCTGGAATTAGAGCTGTGGAGGTAGAAAGTCGATCAGGTTAGAGGTTTTAACAAGCCTGTCCTATAATTACTGCTAAACCTAGTTAAAAGTAGTGTGTGTAACAGTCAAGAGCTCCTCATCTATGATTTATTATAATGTAAAAGATTCATAGTCTTTGTCTTGTTAATATCAACAAGCCAAGTGAAAAAGTAGCAGCCCAGGGGGGTAAAACTTCAGCTACGAGGAATGAGAGAGCGAGAGAGAGAGAGAGAGAGCGAGAAACAGTGCATAAAGCCATTCATTGTGCATTGCCTGAAGTGACTTTTTTAATGCTGTCCTGTTATGAAACAGTTTAGTGGTCAGAGTAGTAGGAATTAGAGAGAAAGTAATTGACCAAACCCACTAGGCTGGCCAGAGGGTGACGGCTCATTTTTAGCTCCCTTTGAAACTTGCAATGTACACACACATATATATATATACAGTATATATACCATCCCACCCACCCCACCTACCTCCAGCCTCCCACCTCCAAACATGCACACAATCAATAGGTGCTGTTAGCATGGAAAATCCTAGAACTTTTTTGTTGTTGTTGAGCTGAGTTAGTTGTCCAGAGTGCAAGGGCAGGCAGTAGCTGGAGGTCAATACAAAGTTATTTTTTTTTTTTTACCCCTCACTCCACTTGCTGGTCTCCTCCAGGGCAACCCTTTACCAAACCACACCTTCATTTGGAGCACATCAAATGAACTTTGTTTTCTTTTTTGAGTTTTGTTCACTGTAATAAAATCAACTCGGGTTCATACTTTGACTCTCTTTCGACACATCCAATTCCCTTTAGCAGTTTTATGATGGAGACTATTTTCTTTGGTCACTTGCATATTATATGCAAAATATAAACCAGTACACATAAAAAACCTTTCATAAGTATTTTTGCATATATTTTGCAAATCACACTTGAAATCCCACATCACGTCCATCTGTTCTACATGATCCAGAAAGGATCCTTTTCCATTTTGTGAGACGTTTGAACAGATTGAGACTACCAAGGTTTGCTTTAGTGAAACGTACATGCACAGAGAAATGCCTACATTCGAAAAGCTGCTGCACTTTTTTTTTGACTACTTAATCAGACATCGTATAGCCTTCTGCTAGAGGCCATATGCATAGGGACATTTTTGTAGCAAAGCAGACAAATCGCAGAATTTTATGCTTCTCTGTAAAGGTACTGTAGTATTATAAAGAAAAGAGAGATAATGGTCAAAAGTGGAGCTGTCCACCTACACCTGTCAAAATATAGGACCGCCGGGCATTTGAGGCTTTGTAAGGTTGAGTGAGGATTTTATTTCTAGGATGTTGTCTACCAAAAGATTCTTGGCCGGGGTTGACAAAGAACATGAGATAATATAAAAGTTTAAGTATAGATCTTACATCTTTAAACCTCTTATTTATTTGAAAGTGATTTTATCCAAAATGTTATTAATTTAATTTAGTTAGGTTCAAAATGAATCCAAGTAAAATGTAAAAATTGCATGAAAGTAAATAAAAAGTTTTTCAATTAAAAAACTTAATGCCATTTTGTCATGTAAATTTTTTTCATTGTTTGTATTTAAAACTATTCTATAGCTGTTCTTTTAATTTAGCAAAAAAAACAATCCCCCGAGAGGAGAGTTGACATCAGCGAAGTGTGCAGGAACTGCTGTCCATGCGGGCCCACCCTGCCACTCTGCCCGCCGCTCACCAGCTCACCAGCCTGTGTATATACAGTGGTGTGAAAAACTATTTGCCCCCTTCCTGATTTCTTATTCTTTTGCATGTTTGTCACACTTAAATGTTTCTGCTCATCAAAAACCGTTAACTATTAGTCAAAGATAACTTAATTGAACACAAAATGCAGTTTTTAAATGAAGGTTCACGTTATTTAGGGAGGAAAAAAACTCCAAATCTACATGGCCCTGTGTGAAAAAGTGATTGCCTCCCCTTGTTAAAAAATAACTTAACTGTGGTTTATCACACCTGAGTTCAATTTCTGTAGTCACCCCCAGGCCTGATTACTGCCACACCTGTTTCAATCAAGAAATCACTTAAATAGGAGCTACCTGACACAGAGAAGTAGACCAAAAGGACCTCAAAAGCTAGACATCATGCCAAGATCCAAAGAAATTCAGGAACAAATGAGAACAAAAGTAATTGAGATCTCTCAGTCTGGTAAAGGTTATAAAGCCATTTCTAAAGCTTTGGGACTCCAGCGAACCACAGTGAGAGCCATTATCCACAAATGGCAAAAACATGGAACAGTGGTGAACCTTCCCAGGAGTGGCCGGCCGACCAAAATTACCCCAAGAGCGCAGAGACGACTCATCCGAGAGGCCACAAAAGACCCCAGGACAACATCTAAAGAACTGCAGGCCTCACTTGCCTCAATTAAGGTCAGTGTTCACGACTCCACCATAAGAAAGAGACTGGGCAAAAACGGCCTGCATGGCAGATTTCCAAGGCGCAAACCACTTTTAAGCAAAAAGAACATTAAGGCTCGTCTCAATTTTGCTAAAAAACATCTCAATGATTGCCAAGACTTTTGGGAAAATACCTTGTGGACCAACGAGACAAAAGTTTAACTTTTGGAAGGTGCGTGTCCCGTTACATCTGGCGTAAAAGTAACACAGCATTTCAGAAAAAGAACATCATACCAACAGTAAAATATGGTGGTGGTAGTGTGATGGTCTGGGGTTGTTTTGCTGCTTCAGGATCTGGAAGGCTTGCTGTGATAGATGGAACCATGAATTCTACTGTCTACCAAAAAATCCTGAAGGAGAATGTCCGGACATCTGTTCGTCAACTCAAGCTGAAGCGATCTTGGGTGCTGCAGCAGGACAATGACCCAAAACACACCAGCAAATCCACCTCTGAATGGCTGAAGAAAAGCAAAATGAAGACTTTGGAGTGGCCTAGTCAAAGTCCTGACCTGAATCCTATTGAGATGTTGTGTCATGACCTTAAAAAGGCGGTTCATGCTAGAAAACCCTCCAATAAAGCTGAATTACAACAATTCTGCAAAGATGAGTGGGCCAAATTTCCTCCAGAGCGCTGTAAAAGACTCGTTGCAAGTTATCGCAAACGCTTGATTGCAGTTATTGCTGCTAAGGGTGGCCCAACCAGTTATTAGGTTCAGCGGGCAATTACTTTTTCACACAGGGCCATGTAGGTTTGGATTTTTTTTCTCCCTAAATAATAAAACCCCTCATTTAAAAATTGCATTTTGTGTTTACTTGTGTTATCTTTGACTAATAGTTAAATGTGTTTGATGACCAGAAACATTTTGTGTGACAAACATGCAAAAGAATAAGAAATCAGGAGGGGGGCAAATAGTTTTTCACACCACTGTATACAGTGGAATTCCACGTGAAAGACCAATACAAAGTGGTGTACACGGGAGAAGTGGAACAAAAATCATACATGATTCCAAACATGTTTTACAAATAAATAACTGCAAAGTGGGGTGTGCGTAATTATTCAGCCCCCTTTGGTCTGAGTGCAGTCAGTTGCCTATAGACATTGCCTGATGAGTGCTAATGACTAAATAGAGTGCACCTGTGTGTAATCTAATGTCAGTACAAATACAGCTGCTCTGTTACGGCCTCAGAGGTTGTTTAAGAGAATATTGGGAGCAACAACACCATGAAGTCCAAAGAACACACCAGACAGGTCAGTGATAAAGTTATTGAGAAATTTAAAGCAGGCTTAGGCTACAAAAAGATTTCCAAAGCCTTGAACATCCCACGGAGCACTGTTCAAGCGATCATTCAGAAATGGAAGGAGTATGGCACAACTGTAAACCTACCAAGACAAGGCCGTCCACCTAAACTCACAGGCCGAACAAGGAGAGCGCTGATCAGAAATGCAGCCAAGAGGCCCATGGTGACTCTGGACGAGCTGCAGAGATCTACAGCTCAGGTTGGGGAATCTGTCCATAGGACAACTATTAGTCGTGCACTACACAAAGTTGGCCTTTATGGAAGAGTGGCAAGAAGAAAGACATTGTTACCAAAGCAAAGCTGGTAGAGACATACCCTAAAAGACTGGCAGCTGTAATTGCAGCAAGAGGTGGTTCTACAAAGTATTGACTCAGGGGGCTGAATAATTACGCACACCCCACTTTTCAGTTATTTATTTGTAAAAAATGTTTGGAATCATGTATGATTTTCGTTCCACTTCTCACGTGTACACCACTTTGTATTGGTCTTTCACGTGGAATTCACGTGGTTTTTCTCCCGCTTGTGCTGCGGAATTGTGGGTAATCGTCTCCCCTGCTGGGTCTTAGTGCTGGTATAATCAACATTCGTGCACGCGTGTACTGTTTACTATAATACTGTGACCATGTGTGTGCGTGTAAAACATTTTATTTTGTGTTGTTAAGCATTTGTTTGTAAGCATGTGCGTACAGCGCACGTGTACTTTTTCTTATAAGACACATGTGTGCGTGCGTGTAAAGCAAAAAAAGTCTCATTACAGAGAGGTTAAAGATCCATTTTTTATGTGTGCATATGCATGTAATTTGACACCATGCCTTTACACCCCCCCACCCCCTCTCAGTTTCACACACACACTCTCTGCTCTACACAGAAACACTGCTCTGTCGCGAGTCTTTTCAAAGGTAAATTGCAGGTTAATTTGTTTGTTTGTTTTACTTTACAGCAGTGATTCCGTTGTATGCTTAAGTGGGAGGCTGATTCCTCCTCTTACTTCACAAACAAACAAACACACACACAAACACACACACACACACACACAGCGCCTGCATGCATAAACGGAAACACTTTCTAGAGCAATTTCCCTCTTGGATTAATAAAGTTCTTTGAATCTTGAAACTTGAATCTTATCTGTCGGGATTTATTTTTTACTTTTTTTTTTTAAGGTAAAGTGCAGGTTAATTTGTTTTATTTTTACTTTATATTATGTATTAATTTTTTTATGTATTTATTTATTTTATTTGGTTTATAAGTGTTTTGGAATATGAGTCGCTTCGGGAATGAATTGTGCTCGAACGAATTATGCTCAAAATCCAAGGTTTCATTGCATATATATATTTATTTTTTATTTAATTTACTTTTAATCATTATTGACCTACAGAATACTGCTTGGGTTTTTACTGGTTAATTAATTAATTTAGATACTTAGCGTAAAAACTTACTTTGCTGTCAAGCCAATTATGCTAACTGTTGTCACCATGGCATTAGCAAAGAAAACAGTCTAGCATAGTTAATTAAAACAAGTTTAAGTTAACAAATAAATGTAATGTACCACATGCTCATATAAATTCATTCATTCATACATTCAATCATTTGCTATACCACTTATCCTGTATTGGGTCACAGGAGGCCTGGAGCCAATCCTAGGGTACTAGGGGCACAAGGTAACAAGTGGAACAAGGAGCTCATATACTGTACATTGCCGGGCAGCTCATATAATTGCTCTTTTTAAACAAACAGATATGTTAAGTAAAACAAAATGCATTGTTTTATATGACTTCTTGTTCAGACAAACATATTGAAACAGTTTAATGAGGAAAGGTCAGGGATCACATTCCCCTTCCTTAAGGCCACCTGTGCATAGTGTTTTCGTTGTTTCCCAACCCTTCTCCTTTCTCATCCGGCACTTGGGAACTGGCAATGGCAGAGTTAGACCTCCTGCGAGAGGCCACGAGAGGTTACAGCATCACCCGGGAACCGAACCAGCGATCTCCGGATGACAGGGCGAGCAGTTTACCACTGCGCCACTTTATAGCATGCATATATATATATATATATATATATATATATATATATATATATATATATACAATATAAATATATATATTTATAATTTAAATGCTCCATAGTTGCAATTGAAAATGGAGGCTGTAACATAAAACTTGAGAATGTGTGAGGGTTGCCCACTAGAGGGCACTGTGTTCAAGTTGTAGTTTTTGTATGTAGTTTCCCAGAAGGCTCCTCGGTCAGGTGACGCGGATGCTCACCTGAACTGAGGAAGCTCATTAGCATTGTTATAAATACCTGTTTGTTCTGGGAAACTGGGTCAAGCATTACTTTCAGTTCTGTTCAGTGGGTTTTGTTTGAGTTTATATTGATGACAGTTGACCTTTTTGTTTATGGAGCTTTAAGTTAAGTTTGTTTCTATTAAGATGTCTTTGTGTCTCCTAGCAGGATTAGCCTGTAGGAGAATTAGCCTTTTGTGTTTACCCTCATGTGTAAGTAACCCCCATTGCATGTTTAGTTATTAGTCTGTATAAATACTAATGAGGGCACTACTAACATGTTGATTGTAGTCACTACTAACATGTAGATTGTAGTCTGTCTAGTCTTCGAGTCTGTCTAGTCTCATCGTCTGATTAGCTCTTAGTCTGTTTAGGTACTAACACGTTTAGCCACTAACCTTTAGAGATCTTAGTCTGTTTCATACCTAGTCTGCTGTGTACCTTGTATATTTTTCTATTGGGTCTCAGGCTACTAGCCTGTTTAGCAATTGGTCGTTTAGCTACTAGCTAGCTTAGCAGCTAATGGGTGTAACAGCTAGTAGACCTAGCCAAACCTGTCGTGTTTAGCCAAATCCCTTGCATGTATAATCCCTAGTGTTTAGTCCGCTAGTCTGTTTAGTGTGTCTTGTCTCGTCCAGTCGGTATCCCATGTCTGTATTGTATTAGTGTGTGTATAATCCCTAGTCTGTGTATGTTTTAGTTTCTTATGAGTTTTCATTATAGTATGCTCCAAGTTCAAGCCAATGAATCAGTGGCGGCTGCTCTAAGACTACAAGGGAAGCTCCGCTTCCTCTACTATGTCAAAAAATAAATGCTCATATACTGTATGCACTGTCGTATTTTTTCACTACAGAAAAACTGGACGGTAATTGGATAAATGCACCAAATCGTCAGTGGGCGGGCCAGGACGCTGGGCTGCTGCATGATGATTGGAGAAGCTGTTCAAAGGGCGGAACCCCTTTTTGATTGACAGCATGTCTTAAGTATAATGCAGCCATGGGGGGGTGCAATCCAGTGTCTTCTTGTGCCAGTCCCAAGTCTGGATAAATGTCAGCAAGCGCATCCGACGTAAAACATTTGCCAAATCAATGATGCGAATCAGAAATATCATTTCCATACCGGATCGGTTGCGGCCCGGGTTAACAACGACCGCCACTGGTGCTGTTGACTTACAGGGTGCTGGTGGAAATTGGGTTACTGTTGGTCGAAGAAGGAGAGGAGGAAGGCGTGTTCGAAAGCAGAGAGAGAAGAGGAAAGGCAAGAGTTTAGGAGTGAAAGTAGGGACCTTGAATGTTGGGACCATGACAGGGAAGGGAAGAGAGTTGGTTGATTTGATGGAGAGTAGGAAGGTGGATATACTGTGTGTCCAGGAGACGGGGTGGAAAGGTAGCAAAGCTAGACGCTTAGGAGCAGGGTTAAAAAATTTTACCATGGTGTGGATAGGAAAAGAAATGGAGTAGGAGTTATTCTGAAAGAGGAGTTTGTAAGGAATGTCCTAGAGGTGAAGAGAGTATCAGATAGGGTGAGGAGTCTGAAACTGGAAATTGATGGTGTGATGTTCAATGTTGTTAGTGGTTTTGCTCCACAGGTAGGATGTGTGTTAGAAGACAAGGAGAAATTCTGGAGTGAGTTAGATGAAGTGATGCAGAGCATCCCCAGAGGTGAGAGAGTTGTAATTGGTGCAGACTTCAATGGACATGTTGGGGAAGGGAACAGAGTGGATGAAAATGTGATGGGCAGGTATGGTCTTCAGGACAGGAATGTAGAAGGACAGATGGTGGTGGACTTTGCAAAGAGGATGTAAATGGCAGTAGTAAATACTTTCTTCCAGAAGAGGCAGGAACATAGGGTGACATATAAGAGCGGAGGCAGATGCACTCAGGTGGACTACATTTTGTGTCGACGATGTAATCTGAAAGAGATTAGTGACTGCAAAGTGTTGGTAGGGGAGAGTGTAGCCAGACAACACAGAATGGTGGTGCGTAAAATAACCCTGGTGGTGAGGAAGGTAAAGAGGACAAAGTCAGGGCAGAGGACAAAGTGGTGGAAGCTGAGAAAGGAAGAATGTTGTGTAGTCTTTAGGGAGGAGTTGAGACAAGCTATGGGTGGTCAGGAGGTGCTTTCAGTTGACTGGACAACTACAGCCAATGTGATCAGGGAGACAGGTAAGAGGGTACTTGGTGTATCATCAGGTAAGGGAAAAGGGGACAAGGAGACTTGGTGGTGGAATGAGGAAGTCCAGGAGTGTATACAGGGAAAGGGGCTAGCTAAGAAGAAATGGGACACTGAGAGGACTGAAGAGAGTAGACAGGAGTACAGGGAGATGCACCGTAAGGTGAAGTAGAAGTGGCAAAGGCTAAACAAAGAGCATATGAGGACTTGTATGCTAGGCTGGACAGTAAGGAGGGAGAGGTGGATCTGTACAGGTTGGCGAGGCAAAGAGGTAGAGATGGGAAGGATGTGCAGCAGGTTAGAGTGATTAAAGATAGAGATGGAAATGTACTGACAGATGCCAGGAGGGTGATGGGAAGATGGAAGGAGTACTTTGAGGAGTTGATGAATGAGGAAAACGAAAGAGAACAAAGAGTAGAAGAGGTGACTGTTGTGGAGCAGGAAGTAGCAAATATTAGTAAAAGTGAGGTGAGAAGGGCGTTGAAGAGGATGAAGAGTGGAAGTGCTTAGGAGAGGTAGCAGAGTTAGAGTTTCTGACTAGTTTGTTTAACGAGATCTTGGAGAGTGAGAGGATCCCAGAGGAATGGAGGAGAAGTGTATTGGTGCTGATTTTTAAGAACAAGGAAGATGTGCAGAGCTGTGGCAATTACAGAGGTATAAAGCTAATGAGCCATACAATGAAGCTGTGGGAAAGAGTAGTGGAAGCTAGGTTAAGGGCAGAGGTGAGAATTTGTGAGCAGCAATATGGTTTTATGCCTAGAAAGAGCACATCAGATGCAGTATTTGGTTTGAGGATGCTGGTGGAGAAGTGCAGAGAAGGTAATAACGAGTTGCATTGTGTCTTTGTAGATTTAGAGAAACCGTACGACAGGGTGCTGAGAGGGGAGCTGTGGTATTGTATGAGGAAGGCTGGAGTGGCAGAGAAGTATGTTAGAGTGGTGCAGGACATGTATGAGAGCTGTAAGACAGTGGTAAGATGTGCTGTAGGTGTGACAGAAGAGTTCAAGGTGGATGTGGGTCTGCATCAAGGATTGGCTCTAAGCCCCTTTTTGTTTGCTCTAGTGATGGACAGGATGATAGATGAAGTTAGACAGGAGTCTCCATGGACTATAATGTTTGCAGATGACATTGTGCTTTGTAGCGAGAGCAGGGAACAGGTGGAGGAAAATTTGGAGAGGTGGAGGTACGCTCTGGAAACCATTTACATTTAGGCATTTGCTCTTATCCAGAGCGACTTACATTTTTATCTCATTACACAATTGAGCAGTTGAGGGTTAAGGGCCTTGCTCAAGGACCCAACAGTGGCAACTTGGTGGTTGTGGGGTTTGAACCTGGGATCTTCTGAACCGTAGTCCAATGCCTTAACCACTGAGCTACCTCTGGCCCCAGAGGAATGAAGGTTAGCCACAGCAAGACGGAATACATGTGTGTGAATGAGAGGGACCCAAGAGGAACAGTGAGGCTACAGGGAGCAGAGGTAAAGAAGGTGCAGGATTTTAAGTACTTAGGGTCAACGGTCGAGAGCAACGGAGAGTGTTCAAAGGAGGTGAAGAGACGAGTACAGGCAGGTTGGAATGGGTGGAGAAAAGTGTCAGGTGTGTTATGCGATAAAAGAGTATCAGCGAGAATGAAAGGAAAGGTGTACAGCACAGTGGTGAGACCAGCAATGCTCTACAGCTTAGAGACAGTGGAACTGAAGAAAAGACAGGAGGCAGAGCTAGAGGTAGCAGAGCTGAAGATGTTGAGGTTCTCTTTGGGAGTGACAAGGATGGATAGGATCAAGAATGAGTTCATCAGAGGGACAACCCATGTTAGATGTTTTGGAGATAAAGTCAGAGAGGCCAGATTGAGGTGGTTTGGACATGTTCAGAGGAGAGTGTGTGAATATATCGGTAGAAGGATGCTGAGGTTGGAACTGCCAGGCAGGAGGTCTAGAGGAAGACCAAAGAGGAGATTTATGGATGCAGTGAGAGAGGACATGAAGTAAGTTGGTGTGAGAGAAGAGGATGGAGAGGATAGGGTTAGATGGAGGCAGATGATTCGCTGTGGCGACCCCTGAAAGGGAACAGCTGAAAGACAAAGAAGAAGAAGCATGTCTTAAGTATACAGTACATCAGCGCTACCGAGATTCGAGTTCAGTCCCATGCGGATTTGCAGGTGAAGTGGTACGAAGGACTGCTGCTCTATATATATAGTACAGCACTGTGCCTTCACACCTCCATGGTTGAGGGTTGTTTCCTCCTACAGTCCAAGTTCATTGTCATTTTATAAGACAAGCTAATTGTCATTTTCACACAATTGCCTATATATGTATATGTACAGTATATGTACAACCTGGCTCCAGGCCTCCCGTCACTCTGTACAGACATTGCAGCCTTTATAAGTGATTCAGAGAATGAGTGAGTGAGAGTATTATTAGTAGCAGGGTAATTAATAATTAGCAGAGAATTAGAAAATTGAGTCTTTTATTTCTGCTATTGACCCTTTCATTTCTGCTTCAGATTCAACATTCATTGATTACGATGACAACTGCGTTGTCTTGTCTGCAGTGTAGTTGATTGCAATATGTTGTGACCAAACACATAAAAATTTGTGAGAATTATATGTTCTTTATATGGGGAATGAAGCTATTCTGATTTCCATTTGTATTTGCTGATGCTTTTATCCATTAAAAGCTCAATACGATCGGTTTTGCTCAAGAGCCCATTAGTGTGGTGATATAAATTCAAAACCTCCACTTCTTATACTGAGCCAATCACCTTTACAATTAATTTTACACTTAACAAATTAGCAAAATGCTTGTTTTACTAGCATATAAAGTTATGAATCCGTCACTGAAACATTAGCTATCCCTCAATGTGTTCTGTTTTCTGGTACTTTATTGTACTGATCAATCAATTACATACAGTAAAATCCTGGAAATATTTATCATAAAAGAAATATAATAAATTAAGTGCCTTTGTTTTCTCCACTAGTAAGTGCCCTCTCAGAAATACTGCTCCCAAATTATACTTTCATTTTTCATTTTCATGGATACTAAAGAGACAAATGATGGTCTTTCAATAGTACCACCCCAGTGCCAATATAAAGTTTGGTTACTTCATTTCTAAGAGGATACAGAACATAGTTAAGTTTTATTCTTTATATTTCATAACCTCCCTTCTGCAAGACATAAAAAAATATGTTAAGCAATATCATTACATTGTACAATGGGAATTGACCTGATATTGTCCATTAAAAAAGTTTCCCATCATTGTCTAATGGTTTCAAAGAGTCCATTTATACTTGATCCAGTTACAGATACAGGATATTCAGTTTGTAATTAATTGAATTGTTGTATCTTAATAGAATATTTGCCAGTTCTGTCGATCACCATGAGTGCTGTACATCAGCGTTTTATTGTTTCCTTGTAGACAGCCTGAAGTGCAGATCATTGCGGGCATGAATAGCACAGAAGTCTGTTAAACTCTTCAAGCATTTTGATTCTCTGATTGATTTTTTTTTTTAAGCTTGTTAAATGAAATGGCCTTTTTTTTCACTCATTTGTTCTGGATAACATGGCGACTGGAATCCCCTTCCCTGTTTTACTGTTAATCATCACTTCTAGCTCTTTTAGTCCTATAGAGTGTATTATTTTCCTGTTTATTTTAGTCTAGATCGAAGTCTACTATTCAGAGATATTCTTTATAAACCCGTTTCCTTTGGGACTGAAGTGTTTTCAGGTATTTATAACACTTCTTTAGGTTATTAAAGTGTGTAGGCTGGTCGAGGTCTATAGTAAACGTGTGCGAATGTGACACTGAGGACTCACAGTACTCACAGTGCCCTTGAATTTCTTAGACAAATTGATATAAACCACATAAATTGTAACACAAGGCACGGTGTCACTTGGAGGAAATGATCAAATAAGGCACTGGTTGCTTTATCTTTAACTCCGACAAACCGACAGAGCCAAACTCAGCCACTTAGATTAACAAACCAGGTCTCTGTGGTTCTGAAGTGGTCATTTCCATGGTACTTGCATGTCTATTTGGTCAGCTCAATGCACCATATTTGTTTGAGGTCATTAGACCATATAGCTAGGGTAATTGCATGCGCTTTGCCTATGCAAATGCAGAGAGGATCGCTCTTGCAATCTTCTTTCCGTCAACTGCGGTTGTGGTTTAGTCAGTTAAGCAGTTTATAAATAGCACGATCCAGTGTTGCAAAGACAAGCCATGGTTCATGTAAGTGGATTAAACTAACCAGGAAAGTCAGCTAAGATCCAGGGAACTCCTCCTAACTCTCCAAAACTGCCGTTTTTTTTTTTTTTTTTTGCCATACCTAATGCACATATAGAATGTATAAATAATTCAGTTTAATCAGCTCTAACCCACTTAAAATTCACAGATTCAAAATTCTAATGAGTGAGAAAGACTTTACTGGATTTCATATGCATGAGGTTTTAAGGAAAGTTACAAGCACCCCCCCTCCCACCCACCCACTCCCACCAACTCTCTCTCTCTTCATCCTAACCTCAACCACTCTACTGTAAATGTTTCATAAAAGGTAGTTTGTGAGAATTTGAACAAATATGTAACGGTGCGAGTACAGAACACTGCTCTCCATGACCTTCAAAAGTTTAAGGCTAATTCTCAGTAACATTAATTCTTTTCATGAAAGTCAAGATGGATGTGTTTGCCCGTGAGCAAATTTTTTATCATATTCACAAACATTTGAGCAGCATTCACAACCATTATGAACTTATCTGGTATCAATAGCAGGTCATGGATCAGGTTTCTGTAGAAACATGCAGTACGTTTTGGTATTTTTGCTTGATTTTTAAGGGGAATGATGTTTATTGGCCAGTAGGCGAAGCATTGAGTTATACTGAAACATGCAGTCTGTTAGACATTTTTTTGCCATCTGTCAATGACATTCATTTTCTAAATAGGATTATGGCATTAAAAATGACTAATCTCTTTATTACTTTATTAATTAGTTACCTACTGAGTCAAAACTAAATGCATTTTACTGTATTTGTCATGGAAATGCCCACAGGGGAATAAATCATTTAGGGGCATGCGGTTACAGGAAAACAATTAAAGACTATCTGTTACCACCATGACAATGATTATTTCCCCAAACAGCACTCCCCAGATTTATTTATCTTATAGCACAGCAATTTTTCAATGCAAATACATTTTTCTTTTTTCTTCCTTTTTTTTTGTAAAATAATGGCATTTTAAATGTATAGTTACTGGAAACACCCACGAAACATGTTTTTCTTAGTTCCTGTGCACATCTACCTACAGTATTAAGCCACCAATGACCTATAATTTGACGCTAATGGTTATTGATGTTGAGGTGTTACATTGTTGAGGACCCAAACTGGGAGGCTACATACACACACTACAGGCAATTTGGAAACAGCACTCCAACTACACAGCATGTCAATGGATGTGGGTAGAAACCAGAGTACCCAGAGGAAACATGCATATGTTCACAACAACAACAACAACAACCAGATTTGAGATTACAAGAACATTACTATATAGAGGTGTACAAAGGTGCAGCATTTGACTTAACCATTTGCGAACATTTGTTAAAACATTATTATTAAAATATACAAATCCTCTTTTCCTTTTACATTATTCATAAATCTGCCAAGGTTATTTTCAGTTTAAAACCACCAGATAAAAAGATAATCATTTGCTTAGTTAACTAAAGGTTTTGTGTTATATTAGGTGAATTAGGTTTATGGCTAGTAAGCGAAGCATTAATATGGCTTAATTTCTCACTGTCGATATCAGTGCACTCTTATTCCACATAAATACTGCAGGAGATGGGTTTGAATCTCTGCGACTAACTCACTTACCCATCATCTTTATCTCATCTGTATCCTGTATACAGGGTTTTGGGGGGCCTGGAGCCTCTCCCAGGGGACTTACAGTAGGGCACGAGATGCAGTACACCCTGGACCTGGTATCAGTCTATTGCAGGGCACACACACACACACACACATTCACACACTCAAATTTGGGAATGCCAATTAGCCTAAGTTAGTTTTTACTGTATTTGGCCTATGGGAGGAAACCAGAGAACTCAGAAGAAACCCCAAGGTGACCGCATGGGAATCGATCTTGGATCCTGAAGGTGTGAGGTGACAGTGCTAACCACTACACGCCTAGCTCTGCGAATTCAAAAGCTGAATTATTTCTTCAGAATCATTTAGTGATTTATGTACAGTATTTGCTCAAACTGAACTGCAGATAATGTTTCTTTTTTAATTATGTTTTATTATTTTATAACAATACAAGGAAGAGTATTCAAGAATGTTTAGTGGGAAAAAGTCCTTGGTGCCTTTAATTATTCTTTTTGATTCATTGTGCTTGAACAGAGGAATCTTGTTTGTGTATGTTTGAACAGTTTGTCTGTGTATGTTGATTTTTTCTTCTTCTAAATGTTACATTCATGATCAATATACTGTAGGTTAAGAAAAACATACAACATACACAGACAAACTGTCCAAACAACAAGACGCAGTAAAAAACCTATCCCAGTGATAGATCAAGTCAATCACCTTTATTTGTCAGAAAAACAGACTTGTACAGTATGTGAATGAATCATACTAATGAGCTGCTTTAATTTGGGTCACAATAGATTCTCATTCTTATTGTTTAGTTGATAGGAATGTGGAACACAATATCCCTCTCTCTCTCTCTGTGTGTGTGTGTGTGTGCTGTTACATGCTATGCTGTAACAGATTTGTATGGAAACCAGAGGGTAAGAGTCAACATTTATATGTTTTTTATGACTTCCTCAAACGTGCAAAACTGATGTATGAATTTTTATGAAACCATTTCTTGTCCATTTTTGTTCCTTTTCATATTGTTAAATGTAATAGGCACTGTAATAATGGCTAGTTTTAATGTGTGCAAGTATACAAATGTCCATCAGAGAGAAATAGAGAAAGAAAGGGGAGAGAAAGAGAGAGAGAAAGAAAGGGAAGAGAGAGGGAGAAAGGGAGAGAGAGGGAAGAAAGAGAGAGAGAGGGAGAGAGAGAGAAGAGAGAGGGAGAAAGGGGGAGAGAGGGAAGAGAGAGAGAGAGAGAGAGAGAGAGGGAAGAGAAAGGGAGAGAGAGGGAGAGAGGGAGAAAGGGAGAGAGAGGGAAGAGAGAGAGAGAGGGAAGAGAAAGGGAGAGAGAGGGAGAAAGAGAGAGAGAGAGGGAGAAAGGGGGAGAGAGGGGGAGAGAGGGAGAAAGGGAGAGAGAGAGGGAGAAAGGGGGAGAGAGGGAGAGAAAGGGGGAGAGAGAGGGAAGAGAGAGAGAGAGGGAGGAGAGAGGGAGAAAGGGGGAGAGAGGGAGAGAGAGAGGGAGAAAGGGGGAGAGAGAGGGAAGAGAGAGAGAGAGAGGGAGGAGAGAGGGAGAAAGGGGGAGAGAGGGAGAGAGAGAGGGAGAAAGGGGGAGAGAGAGGGAGGAGAGAGGGAGAAAGGGGGAGAGAGGGAGAGAGAGAGAGAGAGGGAGAAAGGGGGAGAGAGAGGGAAGAGAGAGAGAGAGGGAGAGAGAGAGGGAGAAAGGGGGAGAGAGAGGGAAGAGATGCCAGTATTCATGGCACTAATGTCCTGCCGTAGGCTACTGACTGGATTGATGGCTTATGGTTCAGATATAATAGCCATTGTGCTGCTCTGAATTGATTCGAAAGATTCTTTAAAAAGAGTAAAACGTTGACTCGAGATTCTATTTAAAATGTTTTAACACCCTTTGTGACACACTAATATGTTTTCACTAACGAGATTAATTGTCGTGGTTGTGTTAGTCGTGTATGTGTGTTTCATTTTAGTTTCATCATGTTTTCAGTTTAATGCTCCAAAAATATTCTATCTCTACAGTATCTGTATTCTGACTTCATGCTAAAGGGACTGTGGTCTAAACCCAGGTATATTTTGTTTGTACCTGCCCATGGGTGCAACTTTGCCGGAATATATTTTCTAAACCTCATACTCGAGTACTACCCAGGGCAGTGGTACTGTAGCTCAGCAGGTTGAGACTCTGGGTTACTGATCAGAATCATGGCAGGTCAAGTCCCAGCTCCACAAAGCTGCCACTGTTGGGCCCTTGAGCAAGGCCTTTAACCCTATGGACTCCAGGGGCACCATATCATGGCCAACCCTGCATTTCACTGTGCAGTAATGTACAGTATAGCATGTATCACAAATAAAAGATTACCCCGCTTAATAGTGAGCCACGTCCTGTATTTGTACAGGTACAGTATGTCCATGCATCTTATATTCCTATCACTTTTACTCAAATGAAAAGAACCGCTGCGTAGAGTTTAATCCATGCAGACGATCTCTTCTTTACTAGCATCTCCCTGGAGAGGATATTATAATAAACTAAACCCCATCAGTGTAATTAATTAAAACTCAACGAGCGGGTGTTTGGCCATCAGAAACTTTTTAGTCACAAAGCACAAAGCAGCCTGTCGTAACGGCATGACAAGGCCTTATTGTTTCAAAACACTGGAGACGGTGGGCATTGTTCCCAGCAATATTGTTTTATTTATTTTTTTTGTTGTTGTTTTTTTTTTTTTTTTGCATTATTATTAATATTAATTAAGCTGCCTCACAGCTTTTCTTTGACCACCAATGTGGTTTGCTTTCTTTCTCCGGCTGCGAAGAGCTTTTATTGGCTCCGTAAGTGAATATTTTCCCTAGTTTTAGAGTCAGAAGTTTAGGAACAATAAGAGCGAGCCCTGATGGACTAGCCCGGGGGAAGTCCATTAACAGGTCAGGAGGTGGTGAGGCGAGCGCCGGCTAAATTCATTAGCGCTCTTCAGCTCGACTCCGAGTGGGATTGAGTGGTGGAACGAAGCAGCGCGACTCAGGTGTGCGTTTCCACCTCGTCTCATCGTTTCTGCTCTTAATTCAACCCGACGCTTCAACTTCACCCACGCATTCAGCTCGATACTCCGCCCTCGCTCTTTGATTCAATTTCCACCTCTGCCTTTCTGTAGCATAAGTGGCTAAATTAACAAAAACATATTAAATAATAGGGTTCCGCATTCATTAGATGTTTTTTTTTATTCGGAAATGTACTGCAGTGCTTGAAGAAAGGAGTCATGTTTTTTTTAGCTTGCATGAAGTCAGATATTGTAAGCAAAAAGTGGAATGCCAGTGTAGTCTGTAAAATGAAGACTATTAATATATATATATAGCGGCGCGGTGGTGTAGTGGTTAGCACTGTCGCCTTGCACCTCCAGGGTCTGGGTTCGATTCCCCGGCCAGGCTCGATTCCCGTCTCTGTGTGCATGGAGTTTGCATGTTCTCCCCGTGCTTGGTGGGTTTCCTCCGGGTACTCCGGTTTCCTCCCACAGTACAAAGATATGCAGGTTAGGCTAATTGGCGTTCCTAAATTGCCCGTAGTGTGTGATTGGGTGTGTGAGTGTGTGTGCCCTGCGATGGATTGGCACCCTGTCCAAGGTGTACCCCGCCTAGTGCCCGAAGTCTCCTGGGATAGGCTCCAGGTCCCCGCGACCCTGAACACAGGATTAAGCGGTATAGAAAATGAATGAATATGAAACTTTTACTCTCAAAAAAAAATATGAACATTTATCCAGAGCGACTTACATTTTATATTATTATACATCTGAGCGGGTAAGGGTTCATTGGGCTCAAGGGCCCAACGGAGCAACTTGGAAGGGCGGGGTTGGTTTGTGAACCTGGGTCCTTCTGCAAAATACACCAATGCCTTAACCACTGAAATACCTCTGCCACTGTGACACAACGAAAGCAATATGTGGCTACGGATACAGATATGACACATCTCTCAAAAAGAATAAGTAAAAATGTCAACAAATAAAATTCAGGTACAGTTAGGAAAGATATATAGACTTGTCTGTGCAGAATGTTAAGAAAAAAATATCAGTGGCAGTTCTGTGGATATCAGATAAGAGCGACAGGCTTGAGTTGACAGAAAGGCTACGGCAAATCTAAGTAATACTCTATACAACCACGGTGAGCAGAAAAGCATCTTAGCATGCACAACATGTCAAATCTGTAGAAGACCCCATGCTATTTCAGTTTTATCAACTAGATGCAGGATTCTGAAGCAACACCGGTCACTGATTCACCATAACAGCTAAAAGGTTTAAAAAGTGACCTGCTTTTGTTCCCTTTCTTGTTCCCCTTCATGGATATAAAACCCATGGCAAAAAGTAATACTGTATATTTTAACCGTGTAAGTGAACGCAAGTCCAAATTAAGTACACGATCATAATAGTAGATAAAGTGAATTTGAATAATTAGTAATGTTGGCATCGCTATCACTTGTGAAAATCTACTGAGGGAAAAGTTTATTAATCAGGATAAAGACAAAAAAAAAACCCTAATTCCAGTCTCCATATTAATAACGAGATAAGGAGCGGATTAGTATGAAAATGAACGTCAGTGTTTGATGTGATACCCATCATTACAATAGCAATTAATCACATTCGTTATTGCCCTTTCAGAGAGCTAATTATCCCTGATAATATTCATTTAAATATGGGCGATAGACAAGAACTAATTGTACCTGGGATGGTTAAGGGTAAACACTGATTTGAAAATAGATTCATCATTCAGTGGGAAAGATGAAGAGAAAAAGAGAGAGAGAGATTACATCATTCATGTCAGACACATCACTCACAGACAAAAGCAATAAAATGCCATGCAAATATGTGCAATGGAATATAAATCATATTAGTATATATTTGCAGTTTTTTTTTTTTTTTAAAGATGCTGCATAAACTTCAAACACATTTTCTACAAATGTAAATGAATATTGCATTTCTATTAACTGCAATGTCAGGATATGTTTATTATACATAATAAATTATAACCAGAGACTGACGGGAAGATATTATTGAAATTGTCAAGAAAGAATAAAATATGAATCATGACTTGACATATTTATGTCCATTTTTTTTTCTTTCTTTCATGTATATTTTCCAAAGGCAAAAATAAACAGTACTGTATATTCATAAGCAAAAATTACTTTCCTTCCATTACCTACCGTATCACTGTACATATCCTGTATACAGTAGGGACACAGGGGTCCTGGGTAGTTTTGAAACGCCGATCAGCCTAGACCACTATAAACTTTGGAAGGAAACTGGAGCACATGGAGGAAACCCATCAAGCTCAGGGGAAACATGCAAACTCTAAGCACACAGACTTGAAACCGCTAAAGGCGCAAGGCAACAGCGTTAGGGTTAGGCGCTAGGGTTAGGGTTAGGGTTAGCCCTAACCCTAGGCGCTTGGCAAGCTTTTGATTCTCATTTTCTGTTCCAAAGTTATGTTTTTTAGTTTGTGACCGATGAGTCATTCAGTGATCAGGACGGAGATTAGTATACTGTATAGTGCTTGAGTGATTGGAACAGACGAGAGGGGAAAGGAGGCTGCTGGTGAGGTGTGTTACAATACATATACAACAAAATTTTTTATATTTAGACACTTTTTAAGTCCTGTTACGGTAAAATACATGTTCCCTTTTCTTACTTTGATCTACAGAATTTAATTGAACATCGATAAATAATGAGTGGTTCAAGAGGTTTGCACAGCAGAGAAGTTTGTAAAGCATTCCTGTATGTCTTTGTAATTATCCCTGTGATTTTGATCTAATATTTTATTGTGCATTTTATGATTATGGGGCAGGTTACTAATATTCAATTTGTCGCAGGGATACCGATCACGCCGTGTTTGAAGATTTTTTTCCACAAAAAAAAAATGACCTGGTGCAATGTGTTTCTTACTCAACAGTGATTTCCCTTGTACTTACTATTAAATACGCCACTGTGCTTTTTCTTCATCTCGGCTCCGCCTGCATCGTCATTCATCATCCTTGAATTCCTCACTCATCTCTAGGAAAGGGTTTACGCGATGATAGCAGTTCTCCATCATCTCCACTTATCCACAATGCACAGTAATCTTATAACAGCGCTTTATACCACATGTCTTACCGGAGGAATGGAGGAGGATGCTCGTCTCTCTCACGCCCCACCCATGCAACATGTGCTCTGTTTTTCTGTGAGCCTCCATATTAAAGCCCTTATTCATCTCCTAAAGGAACTACAGTACACATGAACACTGCCCAAGAAAAGCAATATCTCTGACACAGCTGGAGTTTGGAGGTGAATAAGGATTCAGAAGTGAAACGTGGAAAATGCTTTGCTGTATATGTATCAGTATAGGAATCTGGTGTGTGTAGATTTGCTGACCCGCACATGCACTCTGAATGAACCTTTGCATTAACATTTTATTGAATACCAAACAACTTCAGTTTCTTTTTTTTTTTGCCTTTTATTTGTTTCGAACATTTACTTGTGCAGGGCTGAAAAGGAAAGGATATGAGTGTGAAAATGCAAAACTATTCGATGCAGAGTAGTGTGTATAATACAGAAAAGGACTGCAGATTTATAGCTTTTAAAAGCATGTATTCAGGTTTAGCAGTTGAAATGTTGCTGCTCTTTTAGTGGCCCTGCTTTCAATTGCTAATCAGGTTCCAGGCCCCAGGACTAACTTTACTGACAGAGTGTAGACTACAGAGAGCTCTATTTTCATGCAGCCCTTATGGAAAATTAGCATGGGATCCCAATTGGTATTCAATTGCAATCCCATGATGAATTGCCTTCCATTCAGTGTGGGATTTTAATGGAATTTTATAGGACTTTATTGCTATTTCACAGCGATTTCTAGTTGGAAATTGGAACATGGCAGGATTTCTGTTGGGTGTCTTTGGGATTTTGCGAGACCTTTTATGGTTTAAAACCCAACCTGGCCATAACACGTTGAAAAATGAAACGTGTTATCATCTGACAAACCCACTTTCCATGGAGTCCGTCGCTCATTCCCGTTCATGTACTGTACACAGAGCTCTGTCTCCACAACGTGGCAACCTGGCTTGTAGTACTTTAACTGAATTTGGCATGCTATTTAGTGTTCATACAGTATCAGCTGGGCATTAGTGGCTCAGTGGTAGGTTTCTCGCCTACCATGCGGAAGGTCTGGATTAAATTCCCACCCAATGAACAAACCCCAGCCACTGGATCCAGTCCCAAGCCTGGATACAATGGGAGGGGTTACTTCAAGAAGGGCATCCAGCGTTAAACCTGTGCCAAGTTGTGGCGAGCCCTCGGTGGGAGCAGCCGAAAGATTAACAACAACATCTAGAGTTTAAACTACACATTAAATGCTTATCTGTATAGAAAAAAAATATATATACACTTCATTCATTCTCTATACCTACAGTATTTATCCTGTACAGATGGGGTACACCTAGACAGGGTGCCAATCACTTGCAGGGACTTGTCATGTCTTTGGACTGTGGGAGGAAACCAGAGTACTTGAAAGAAACCTACCAAGTATGGGGAGAACATGAAAATGCCACGCTTACACACCTGAGATGGGAATCGACCCTAGAGGTGCAAGGCCATATTGCTAAACACGACAATGGTCACAAGCTTATAAAGATTGTTTATCCATTAGTCAGAAAGTCCTTTATCCTGAAAAAATTTGCTTATCAAAAAAATCAATAAATTAAATGAAATTGAATTATAGTTTTACCTTTCACTGTTAAAAAGTGCTGATACTGGAGACTCCTTTCAAAATACTTCGCAACAATTATTTATAGTCATGGATAATATAGAAAATGAAAGAAAATTTATCAACCATGCACAGTACATGTGAAACCAACTGCGCATGTGAAACAAGAAGAAAGTCTAAAGTTTTAGTTCGAGTCTTTCTCAAGTGGAGTTTTCAGCAAACTCAAATGGCTTGCCATGAGCAAATGCATCCTGCTGTGTATTTTGATCTTATCTACAGTATGTTATCTCTCATTCTTAAGGGTGAAACATACTGTACATATCCATCTAATTTCCTACTGTATGTGTTTGAACTGCACTGCTTTCCCATTTTTACAGTATGTTTAGCTTACACACTTGATGCTGTGATGCATGTGCTGTACCTCTCTCTGGCTCATATTTTCATCTGATTGCAGTACTGTATATAAATATTTTTTTTTTTCAGTAGCTGCAAATAACTTGTTTGTGAGGGTTTTAGATCGAGGGACCGCTATCGATAATGCGCCGAGTCCTTAGAGGTCTGCTGGCTTAACTGTATGAATTTCATTAAGCAGCAGAGGCCAGAAAAACCGCTGGTGTGTATGTGTAGCAAGGCAGAAGGCAGCCAGCTCCAGTAATGATGGTATTGATCGATTTTTTTTTTCTTTTTCTTAAGGGCAAGGGTAGTGTTTGTGTCAGTGAGTATTGGAGATCCGATCACATCTCAGGCATTTTCTCAGTCCTGCTGTCATTGACTAAGCAAAGCCCAATTAGTGGTAAAGTCTTGTCTATTCATAATTCTGCAGAAATGGCTTTTCCAGACAAAGGTTCTCACACCAAGGGCTCAAGCGAAACATATTTAGACGTTCAGGTTGAAGTGCTTGCAATTAACACAGCTGCGTGCAACATAACAATGTATTGAGTGATGTCAAAATATTCCCCAAGAGGCGATTTTTCATATCTATTCAGTCAATCAGGCGGGGAGGCCGAGCTCGGAACGCCAGAGCAAGGAACACGCTGTGCCCTTGAACGTGTAAGCACTTGATTTGTTTTTCATTTGTTCTTTAACAGAGGCTAGATTTTGTTCACTTTAAATGTCATATTCCTTTTGTTTGCCAACTGGCCTTTCTCCACTTCCTGCCATTTCGATTCGCATTGCTTTGACTTTGTAGCAGCAGTGGCTCTCATTTGCCTGCCTCAGCACAACAGCATACAAATGTTCCCCAGATTCACTAATGACTGTGAAATAAGCTCAAGGCAAAGACAGGCCCACCTGCAGATGTGAGGCAGCATTCAGGAACTTAGAGAAAAAGTAACGGAATAATAATAATAATAATAATAATAATAAAAATAAAAGAACAACCAATAAGTGTGACTGATGCAAAAAAAAAGTGGTATTTAAAAATAAAAAATAAACCATCACCACCTCAATTATTACATAACATAAGCATTTATCAACTATGCATTTGGTAAACATGTGACAGGATCGTGTGCACTCAACGCTCACCCATGCCCACGGGAGCCAAAGGCCAGCCCATCTGGCCCGATCCCGCAAAAAAGCAAAAAAGCAAAAATGTCAATGCTGACCATGATATAAAGAAACACTCAGAGCATCACAGCCTGCCGTCAAGCAGTTAAAAAGCCCAAGAACACAGAATCAGCTTCCAAATTTAGCGCTCCCATGGCACATACACCAGTCAAGCGAGTCACATCCACAGGGGCCCCACCCTGTTACCCACGGTCCCCAATTGATCTGCTGCCACCATCCTGGTGGGAACCACCACAACACGCTGCCAGAGGCCCTACAGAGCCGAGCACCAGAGGGACCAGAGCTTTCACGGTAGCACAACAGGACCGTAACCTATGTTGGACATAATGTTTTGCAATGGTTTGGTAATGTTATGGCGGATCAGTGTATGCTGATGTGATAAGACACAAATATATATATATATATATATATATATATATATATATATATATATATATATATATATATATATACATATATATATATATACTGTATATATAGTAATGTTAGTGACATTTAGCCAGTAACTTAATTTGTTCCCACAAAAAACCCTCAATAACATCAAGTACATTGTATAGTTGCACTGCATGCTCCAACTTTCCACAATTTATACATAAAATTTCTCATTAATAGGACATTAAACATCACTGGATGGTAAGTAATGTGGGGAAGGAAACAAGAGAAATGATTATACAATTCAGAGCTCTTGCTGTTAAATGACTCAAACTGTGATAATACAGAAAGTAGAGCACTGTGCAAAACTCTTAAGCACATGTTTAAAGAAATGTCAAGAAAAGATGCCTTAAAAATAATACAATTTTTAATATTGTCACGACCCAGTCTAGGTCAGGCTGCACCAAAAAGAAGAAAATAAAGGTTCAGCCAGACCAAGACTGCATTTGCTTTGTATTTTATTCATTTTTTCTCCCTTTTTTAAGTGGTTAAGTCTTCAGAAGTTGACAAGGCCAAAATAATAAACCAAAGTTCCCCTAATTATCCAAAAAGTACACGAAACTTACTAACTTAGATCAAAAGAAGGCAGGAAAAAGTAATTTTCTTTCTCTAAGACAAAATAAATTAACATAAATGGCTCTGACTTCCTAATAATCTTATACTTTAAAAGCACAGTATTTTAAAGATATACACAGATGAAACCCAAACAGACGACATGGTCACCGTCATACAGTGGGTCATACACCGAGGAAATCAGCATGCATAGCAACATTTAAAAGCGACAAAGCTAAAGCAATGATCTGCACATGGATGCTGACTGACGAGGTTTAAATGCAGGGCAGATCCGGTGTCATGGATGTGACATTTGGACTCATAACGGTAAACAAAAAGTCTCATAGCATGGACAAACTTAGTATCAGTGAATTAACTTGCATACCTTTGAATGTGATCTCTTCAGCTAAAAACAAACAAAATCTCCATATTTCAGATATTTATTTGCATCTTTAAAAAAAAATTCCAGCATTTTATTAGTTTATTAAACTTTTAGGAGAGAGTACAGGTTTTCTTTTTATTATTATTTTAAACTTTTATTTTTATTATTACTTTAAAAACTGCAGAAAGCATTACACTTATATCATAAAAAAAAGACAAAAGAAGATTTGAGCAAAAAGTGTAGATTTGAAAATGGTTTTTAAATAATGGATGTGACATTTCCACATTATGGATATACTGTAATATGTCTGAAGCAGCGCTCTACAGTATAAAATGTATAAAGAATATGCTTGGAAAGTGAATTCGAACATGAACCATTTGAAATTGGGTGTCGTATTATGACCTCACACCTCACCTGCATGGTGGGTTTCCTCCAGGTATTCTGGTTTCCTCCCACAGTCCAAAGACATGCAGATTAGGATAACTGGTGTTCCCAAATTTCCCACAGTGTGTGATGTGTACCCTGTTATGGATTGGCACCCTGTGAAGGATGAACCCTGCCTTGTGCCTAAAGTTTCCTGAGATACAGTAGGCTCCAGCCTTCCTACTGTATGACCCTGTATAGGATAAAGGGTATAGAAGATGAATAAGTGAATGATGTCACTATAAAATTATTAAATCAGAATTTATTGCTGTCATGTTTTCTGGTTATTTTCTCTCTCTCTGTCTTACTTTTCCTCGTCTTTTCCAACTTTTTATCATTTCTGTGTTTGCTTTTTGAAGCTCACCGTGGTCTGGAACATTTAATTTATGGGTAAAATCTTGCAAATCTTTTAAATCCTTTGAGTCTTCTGGTCTGAATCGTATGTTCTTTTGTCACTTGACTCCAATAGATGACCAATAGACCAATAAGGAAAATATTACACTGCAGCTTAGGACATATTATGATAAGCAGAATGAGCAGCTCACCTCTCATATCATCTAGTCCAAGTAGTTCGTTCTTTTGTCATGTGACTTTCATAGGCGCTAAGCAGTGCAATAGATTAAAAAAAACAAACGACTTGAACTAGAAGACTCATGAGAAGAATTGTTCAATTCTGTTTCCTGTGTAATGCACTGCAAAGCACCTATGAAAGTCATGTGACAAAAGAACTAATGATTCGGACCAGAGTTGAGCTGCTCATTCTATTTATCATAATATGTCCTTAGCTGCAGTGTAATATTTTTATTACTGGAACTATAGCCAAAATTGTGTATGTAGAGGGGGTGTGTTTAATTTTACTTCTGATTAAAAGAACGAAATGAACTAAATGACTCAAAAAAAGATTTGTTCATTTTGTTGCCCCGAGCCACTAAAATGATCCAAACTTTGCATCACTACTAACCACTAAGTCACTGTGCTGCCCTTACATGCAACCTATCCTAAACATTTCCAGTAGCTACTGTAGCTGGAAGCAGGAACCCAGAACATTGCAATAAGTTGGTGATAAAAGAGGAAAAAACATTGGCAGTTTTGCAGAGTTTTCATGTCCTCTGCATACTTTGTCGGCTTCCTCTGGATTCTCATGTTCATACTGTATACAGTACATGCAGTGTAGGATGATTCACATTTTCAAATTGCCCAACGTATACGAATGGGTGTGTGTGCTTGTGCCCTATACAATGGGTTAACACCCCATCCAGAAAGTATCCCACCTTGTGCAATAGACAAACGGCTCCCTCACCCCTACCCAAGATAAGCATTAAACAGATTGTATAGACAATCAACAGATTGACCAGAATGGCCATGCTTTGCCTTTTAAACCTGCATCAACTTCAAAGGCATATTGGATGGTAGGTTATTTCTAGCTATTATATATCTTAGAGATCTTGCTGCAATCATATTGCAGGCATGGTTGTAGGCTAAGTTGCTTTTTTTCTTCTTCAGGTAACTCCAGGCAGTCTCAATGGTGCTTGATTTGGTCAGAAGGTGTTGGATTAATTTTCTATAACAGCATGAGTGTGAGAGCAGCTCTGGCTGCAATTCACACTGAGTTGCATGGGTCTACATGAACATGGAAGAAAAAAAAAAAGTTTGATATGGTGAAAATTTTCAGTAGGAGTTGTTTATTTATCAATTTAGGAAAATGTGTTCAGGACCGAGGTGCTTTGTGGGTCCCTGTTTCTCAGTAACATGATAAGCTGCATTGTTATTTGTCTTATTAACTTCAAGCTAAAGAGAAAACAAGACTGTGTTATGGCATAATTAATTTGGTAAAGGGAATTAACCTCTTTTTTGGAGACAATTTTAAGAGACTTTTTTAAAGACAATTAACATAACTAAAAGTTGCACGGTGCTAAAGTCTCTGGCTGTAAAGTGTTCATGTTCTTCCTGTGCTTGGTGGGTTTCCTATAGGTACATTGGTTTCATCTCACGGTGTAAAAACTTGTATTATAGGCAGTTTATCTTATCCATAGTATACAGGATTTATTTCATTGTGCCACTGGTACAGATTACAGGGCACATGATAAGCTATGTAGAAAAAATTATGGAAGAATGGATTAAATTTAACTATAAATGGAAAAAGGATGATGTCATTCTTTAATTTATATTAAAAAAAAAAGTTGTATATTCTGTATTAAAAACCTTCAGGACTGTAACAGTGACTCTAATTTGCATCACAACCTCCATCATCACTGATTAGTTTCCCGTAGCAGCAAACCCTCAAATGTTAGTTATATTCTTACACACACTGTACAGTATTCTACTTTTCCTTAAAGGGTTACAAAGAGGTTCATGCAACTTTTTACTCAAACACTAATAGAGAAGACCCACTATATGGACAAAAGTGTTTATCCAAACCTGTTAATTATTGAATTCAGCATACCAAGACATCTCGGACAATGCTATACTCCCAAGTTTGTGGCAACAGTGTGGGGAAGGCCCTTGACTGAAGAATCTGATTGAAAAAATTGACTGGCTTGCACAAAGCCTTGACCTTTTGAGATGAACTGGAATGGAGATTGCGACGACCAGGCCTTCTCATTCAACATCAGTGCCTGACCTCATAAATGCTCTCCAGATTAAATGGGCATGAATTCACAGAGAAAAACTTCAAAATCTTGTGGACAGCCTTCCAAAACAAGTGGATACTGTAGCTGCAAAAGCGGGGGCCAACCCCATATTGAAGTACAGTATATACTGTATATTTGGAGTCAATGCAGGTTTGTCCAAATACGTTTGTCGATACATGTTGTGTATACAATACATGTTATATAGTGTATATATATTATATTATATTACGATACTGCAGGATATTCCCCGAGAACTAAAAACCAAAAAAATAAAGTTGTTGTAAGAACAAGCAGCTAAACATAAATGGATAACGTGCCGGAGTAAAGGAGCACTACAATCATGAAGCGGATTGACTTAGAAATGTTATATTCACTATACCCAACAATGCATGCTGATAACTGTAACCAGGAGGTACTCTACAATCACGTGGCAAAAACAGAAAAACGTGCCTGAAGATAATAAGTGCATGCCAGAACAGACATAAACACACCGACACACTGCTGTTTATCCATCAAGATTCAATGTTCAGACGTTCCCAAAAGAGCTAGGTGAAGATAGGTAATAAAAAAAACTATTTGATCTTTCATTGTGTATTCATGATGGAGAAGGCTCTCGTCTGGTGGCGTTATCAAGCACAGTTCAGCTGCAGGACATATATGTAGCAAAGAGAGGACATAGGTTTTGATAAGAGACCTCCTGTAGTTGGGCTCTAGTGGGATTTAAGTACTGAGCTGCTTGAACCATGTGTCAATATTTTATACTTTATATTTGATATAAGATGACATGGGAATACAATATGACAAGGCATGCCGGAGTGTAATTGCGGTGTTCCCATCTCCGCAAGGACCACATAAAGGGTCCTAAATGTTATATTTATATATTAAAAAACACTCTTTATGTTTTAAGGGATCCTTATTGTAAAGCAGCACATTTTTATCTACCAGATGCGATAGTCAAAGTCGGAATTAACCAATCTGGATAATGCATGGTTCTGTCACACAAGTAATTGAGTGTGAAAGCTAGTGTCTGATGAAGGAAGGAATGTGGCGAGGCAAATAAAATAGATAATGCGCTCCAAATTAATACAAAATACAAAAAGAATATTATAGGAAACTTGTCAAAGATTTCCAGAGCATCTGGTTGAGATTAGAGGTGTGCAACAAGACTGGGATCTCATGCGACACGACAATGAAGTCATCAGGTGAGAGGTTTTTACATTTAAAAGTTATGTACTTTTATTCATCCTTAGTAACTGTCTAGTCAGGAAGGTAGTGGTTTAGACTTGTTTGTACAACTGATGTTCAAGTCAAACTGGGACTATTGATTTTGCAGAATGACAGAATGTGCAATAATGCACTTTTCTCTGTGTTTTATTAGTGCTTGGATACCATCAAAGTAGAAAGTTTCCCAGAGCAATTATATGACTGCCTCTGAAATTCTGGTCTCCCAAGAACTCCTTTAATGGCCCAAACATGTGGAAAGGGCATGGAGCGAGGTCAAGACTGTATGGCAGATGTGACAATAACTCCCAGCGTTATGATGCAGTGCGGTATGAGGTCGTGCATTGTCCTGTTGTTCCTGTTTTTTTTTTTTTTTCAGAATGGGTGTACGGTCTTTAAAAGGTTTGCACCATTCACATGTCTAAGAGTCTCATCACCATACTGTGCTCGAGGTCTTCCTTAAATATCATTCAGATTTACACCTTTATTCAAAAGAAATTTCTTCACCAGTCCCGGTTTGACTTGAACACCTATTTTGTATTTGAGGAAAAGCATCAACTAAATTTGTTACAAGATATTTCTGGCAGGTAAAAACAAAAATAATATAAGCGAGAGCTGAATTTGAAAAACCAAAAGATAAGGAAACAGCTCTACTCATATGTCTAGTTGAGACCAATTACGAATGCAAGTGATGTAGCTGAGGTTGAGGAACTGTCATAGCCAAAATTCACACTCCATGCTGGCACTGCTTACATTTCTACCACTGTTCATTTTCTCATTTCTTTTTTTTTCAAAGTGTCATTGAGATACTCCACCAGCCTAGTGTCTGTGAACTGAGCTTTCAAACTGGCCATGATTTTTTACCACAAAAGTTCATAGATGTTGATAATATTACCCATGATGCACTGAGCTTGTGATTGATGTTATGTCTAGTCTTTGTATAGTTGCAGTCTTTGACATGGATCCTTTCTTCCATTATTGATTAACGTACCTGGAAGCTCGCTTAGATTTAGGAGAAATGTCCACAGAAAGCAAAAGTCGGAGTCACCAAATACTGCTTTCAGTTATATTAAAAAACTAAATAATTCAGAAGAAAACAATACATTGTTTAGCAGTGCAGATTGAAAGCAAAGCTCTGGGCAATGTTCGGGAAAAAAAATAAAATAAAAAAATAGATCTACTGTTGAGAGTTGAGCAGAAATAAAGCTGGCTTTACAATATGACACCAATTTGACCTAAAGGGAGGGGGGAACATAAAAAGAGAGAGAGAAAATTGGCAGTAATTGCCTCTGGTGAGCAGAAGAGGTATAGAGGAAGTTGCCTTTGGTGTGACCTTTTTTCATTACACCAAGAGGGCTGGAGCTGTGGAGACTGTGGGGAATCAGTCAGCTCCCCTTTCCATGAGTTCCCCGTCTCACCTGCTCTGCTTCTCCGGACATCAGAGAGCACTAAAGTTCAGTCTAATTCTGATGATAAATCTAAAATCTTCTATACTGTCCATCATATGGTGCCAAAATAGAATATATGTTTTAAGGCTAAAATGGATACGTCTAGTTCCTTATGGCTGTTTAATAAGCTGCTGTCAGCCTGATGTCATCATGTCTGCAGTAAAAATATTGCTAAGAGCATTTTTAAGCAAAGTAGATGTCTGTGTTATAAAAGGATTCTTTCTCATCACTTATTCTTAATGCAGTTAAAATTGCATTTACCAAGAAAAGTGGAGCAGGCTTAAAGTCCGAAAAATGGCTTATCCTGCTGTAATTTGATAATATAAGATAAAAAAAAAAAAAAAGAAAAGTAGAAAGGACAATTCAGGCCATCTTTGCTGCTTGCCTGTGGGGCAACTTTTTCTGCTGGATAGCAAGCACACATCTTCTTTTGCATGTGCACACATTCTAAGGCTCATAATAAACTGATATATAAAAGAAAACATGTTTTGTAGCTATAACAAAGCAAAACATATACCCCACTGGCACCATTTACCCTATTTCAGGGTGATGAGCGTGTCGAGGTAAGAACGGAAGTGCATAGTGCCCCATGTACAGTACAAGCCTCTGAAGGCAGGGTTATGATCTGGGGTTGCTTCAGTTGCTCAGGTCTAGACTCAGCAATGTTATGTGGCAATAAAATAAAGTCAGCTGACGACCTGAATGTACTGAATAAACAGGTTATCACATCTAAGCATTTCTTTTTCCCTGAAGGCACAAGCATCCAGTATTACAGAATTCTGAAAGCATGCAGAATCCTTTTCACACCACATACTGCCCACCACAATGCATGCCATAAACAAAGCTAAAGGCAGTGTTTGTGTTCCCTGTGATGGATTGGCACCCCATCCAGGGTGTTCCCTTCCTCATGCCCTAAGCCTCCTGGAATAGGCTCCAGGCCCCCTCCTATCCCTGTAGACAAGATAAAGTGTTATACAGTAGTCAATGAGTGAGTGAGTGTGATGTTGCTCCTTTTTCTTATTTTAATACACCTTTGGTAGCTGCGGCCAAAATATTACAATTCACGTCATCAGTCCAACAGGATGTGTTTCCATAATGCCCTTGGCTTACCTACAGTAGATATTGCTTTGCATACATTTTACATCATGCAACCACTTTTGTGATGAGAGTGCAAGTAAGGTTCTGATGACTTTTCCATGCAGGTCATGTTTGTGCGAGCACTGCTACAGACATGGACCACTATCACTAGTCCGTTCATGTGTCAGAAAAAACCTTGATGCAGGCGCACGGGGGATTTTTACTTTGCCTTTGTGGTCAGAATCTATTTGCAAATTTATCAAAAAAGTTTTTCTTGGTTTTGTAGACCTTGCCTTGACTTTAAAAGTTAACCCCTGTCCTTAATGACATTTCAGACATTCAGAAAATTGTGAACAGGAAGGACTTTTACATAACCTTCCTCTGCCATATACAATAGCTTCATTTTTTAGATTCCCAGTCAGCTGCTAAGAGGAGCCCATAATTGTTAAGTGCTGACGTTTAAAGAGTCAGACACTTCAGGATGCAGTTAAATTGTTATTCTTAATGACAGTTCCTGACCTGTTTAACAAGCCAGTTAAGACCTAATGGGTTGAGTTATATGACATTGCAAGTGAAAGTGTCCAATTTTTCCAAAAAATAACAGTTTTTTAATGCATTTATTTTAAGATCAGTAAATTCTATAATAATAATAATAATAATAATAATAATAATAATAATAAATATATTAAATATATTATATATATTAAATATATTTTCCTGTAGAGTGTGTATTTATTAATTTAATTTCAATAATACCAAAATATTTTATTACGTTGGGGTGCCCAAATATGTGTATAAAAGAATTAACTGTACATAATCCTTCACTAATTACAAATGTACTTATTGCTAAATTGCTGCAAGAGAAATAAAATACTTAGAAATATGTTAGCAAAAAAAAAAAAAACCTACCACATCACACCCTGACATATTTTTTTCCCCCTAACACTGTCACAAAGTGCTTTTCTCCCTGCTTTTACATATCTATCATTCCTAGATTGGTCCTTAGTTTCTTTGCCCAACCTTAAAGAATATTTTATCATAAACAACTCAGCCAGAGCATGATCCTCCCTTAACATTAGGGACATTCTGCTTGCTCTAGCTGTCTCTTTTTACTTCCTCATAAAATGTATTGGTTAAATCTGGAACCTTTCGTCAGCATCTCAGACGACCGACAAAGTAAAGGGTCCTGAAGTCATGGCATGTAACATTTCACAATTTAACCTCCTCCAATAATAGTTCAAGGTGGATTACAGCACATTATTATTAGGAGGACACTGATTTTCAATTTAAATGTAAATCAGGGCCTTTTTGCAATTATTGTAATACAGCTGAACTTCTGGCACGGAAGGGAAATGTAATGGACCACAAACTTTGAGAGTGTCCCTTATGATGGAAATCCTTAGAGAGGGAAAGAGAAAGAGAGAGAGAGTGCTTGCCATTCAAGGGTACCAGATGGACATAACCTGTTGAACAATATCACTGAGTACCAGTTGCACAGATTCTTTATCAGCCAACACACTGACTGTCTGTGACAGTTTCTCTGGAGAAAAACAAAAAGAATTCACTTTCTGCTCAGTACACAGACTCTGAGCTTATTAAAAAGTAAAAATGCTGTTACCAAAAAGCAATTTCCCATATAGCTCAAATGGTGCAAAGAAAATAGAAATAAATAAGGCATAGTGTATCCTCAAAAATTGAAAAGACATCAGGGTGGCATTAACATGTGACTTGTGACAAGGGCTGAGAATATGCAAACAACTGAATGGAAATCCAGTGAATGCACAGAATCAGAGAGAGAGAGAGACGGGATGGGGGGGAATGAGAAAATCAATGAGAGAGTCGGATTTGCTGCTGTATATTAGAGAGAGACAGAATGAGAGATGAATGATGCAATAAAAGTGCATGTTCTTATACGGTCTTTTTTCATTCTCAAAAGAGCACAATAAAATGTAAACATAATTCCTCAGGCATGCCCTAAACCCCAACCCTACACTTTTAATGATTGACCTTGTCTCCTCCCATTGGTACAAATCTAATTATTAGCTACAGCGAGGACGTAAAGCTAATTGAAGTGTCACTCGATGGCCTACTGCATCTCTCTCTACGTTCTTCTGGCCCTGATGAAGGCGAATCATTAGTTTGAATAAGCGCCATGTGACAGGCTCACCTCTCAGAACGGAGAGAAGGTCAATGATTACTAACCACGGGGAGCTTTAACTGTAGGACTGTCCTCAAGCACTGGCTGTCACACTGCAGATGAGATTAGGGACGGTAATATAACTTTGTTGGTGACGTTTAATTCCGTGCCTTTTTTTTTTTTTTTTTTCAGAAAGGTAATTAACGCCAAGATGTCATTATAAAACCTACAGCAGCAGCAGGTCTGCTAAATGAACCCATGTTTCTGTTTGGGCAAAGTTTTTCAAAGAATATTGCATAACACCGGCTATGAAGTCTATATTAGTAAATCATCATAACCGTGCATATTTTATGTTCTAAATTGATAATGATGCCATAAAAAATGTTTTATCAACTCTAATAATGCATCATAAATGGTATACTATTACGGGCTTGCTTGTGGAGACAGTAGCATTATTATGCTTGGATTTAACATACTGTATGGCTGAACAATTAGCCTAATATACTGTACTAAGCACACAGCTAGATAACATTATTTCGTTTGGGAAAATGAAAAATGCAGTGCGGTCACATGTACCTGTGTTTAGTCCAACGTACCCTGCAATCATTCATTAGTTACGCCAATTGGATTTTTATACATGTTTGTCTCTCCACATTCATCCTTGGTTTATTTTTTTCCATCATGAGTAAATCATCAGAGTGGTTATAATTTTGCATTATAAATATTTTCATAACCCGTGTTGTCAATTTGTCTACTGTAAAGCTTGATTATAAATGCGATAACCACTTCTTAGTATAATTCAATGTTTTAACAATTCTTAAACAAATGCTTATACACTGCAAAGCATTGTATAAACACATGACAAATGCTTATACTGTGCACTGCGAAGCATGTTCATATATAGTAGGTGTAACAATGTGTACCATGGATTATAAGGTATTGAATGTGTGTACAGGTGTGTACTATACACATGGCCTTCATACAGTACTGTAGGCAGGTTTGTGTTGGAACATAATTGCAGGTTATCACAGGACGTTTTATTATCATAAAGTTCCTACGAATTATAATGAAGTATAAACATTGACATCATTGGAGAGACTCATTGAAGTATCTCTTTGTTCTATTCTATATAAGATAAAAACTTCGCGACTGGATTATGTATAAAACTACGTATAAAACTCTGAAATCCACAATTGCCCAGCTGTGACCTTACAATTCCTCCAAAATCAAGCTTGCGCATTACATCAGTGGTGTCTTGTGTACCATCAGTGCTAGGAGTAGACATGTGAGAACAGGAGATTGGGACAGGAGTGAGATAAGGGCAGTTTTGTAGCTTATTCTGTCTTTGAAAGTGGTAAAAGGAGACGAGTTGTTTTTTCGGAGGACAGGGCATTCCTGCAGACCATTAATCACTCCAGAGCATGACCACGTGCTGCATCCCCAGGTCTGTCTCTCCATCACATGGCCTTGACCCAAATAAAGCTCCCATTGATCCAGCCGTGTCGCCATAAACTCCCGGGATTAGTGCCGGCTAGAAAGTAACTGATATATTTGCAAACAAAGAGCTGCTACATGTAGGGCTTATTTGCTGAGGAATATACTGTAAAGGGAGGATCAGTACTGAGCAACTGATAGAGAGAAGAAAAAAAATATTTGTACTTGCATTTCCCAGTGTGTGAGATGTAACACAGGCGGTACGTTTGATAGTCATGATTACATTCTGATATGTAAGAAATACAAAATGGCAGGGAATGCTTTTTTTGTATTTTAACAGCTATTTTCCAACAGTCAGAGGTGGCAGGTAACAAAGAACAACTATTATTTGCCACATTTTTTTACTTTTACTCACTGCATTTTTAAAATGAAAAACCTGTACTTTTACTCCATACATTTTAAATAGAAACCCACAACATTTCAGATGATGATCACACGAAAAATGCATTGATTTTCTAATCTAAACATAAGTGTTTTCAACCTAAGACACCCCATGTGGGAAGAACAGAAACAAAACAATTCCACCAATCCAAGTGATTGGCAGGTCAGTATAACAGCACAGAATGGTTACCACACCAAAATGATTGACAGTTACCTGGGCAACACATTCTGCCCAAACAAATTCTTGTGGCTATTTTTAAAACCATCTAAAACGGGTGCACTTTTCAAGGTAATAGTAAAAGAGATCTAGCTAACCAGCTAACATATTGGGAAATTCTTAAAAATGTGTGCTTCATGCCAATTACCTGCCTATTCAATATTGTATTATGTGTGCTGACAGTATGCCCATTGTAAGAGCCATATCTTATTTGTTATGAATTTATTGTGTTTATTTTATTTTATCTTATTCTATTCATTAGCTAAGCACTAAGCATTCTATTTGTCATTTAAGCATTCACTGTTATGTTTGTTAGTTAAGCATCCATTTTGATAATCGTAAGTTGGTCTGTGATGTCATTCCACTATTACAGTACATGTACTGTATTTGTATGACTATCGCATGATAGAAAGTTGAACACAAGCTATTGACCGTAATCCAAGATCTTAGTAAGATACAGCAAATTGTCGTGATGCAGAACGTGGACTGTGAAAGTGGACCCAGTTGCAGGTAGAGAGCGAGAGATAAGAGCCGTGTGATCAGTCAGCGAGGGCGTCGAGCAAAAACGTGAAGCTGAGCCGTGGTCGAGGAGGAGAGCAAGAGATCAAAGCCGTGTGATCAGTCAGCGAGGGCGTCGAGCAAAAAACGTGAAGCTGAGCCGTGGTCGAGAAACGAAAGCGAAAGTTCAAAGCCGTTAAATCCAAGCGTGGCAATAATCCAAATCGGGAGGCGAGGGGGAAAACGAGAAGCAAGCGAAGTCGGCAACGTGAAAAGTCATGAACAGAAGCGCGAGAAAACTATGGCCAAAAAAACACACAATAATCCAGCGCGAGGCAGCGCGCTGCGCTTCCTTATAAGCTGGGTGAAATCAGCGCCAGATGAGAAACCGGTGTGCCGGCGGGGCGGTCCGGGAGGAGCGATGACAGCGTGGGAAAGCATGATCATGTGATGAGAGTCTGACAGCGTGGGAAAGGAAATGTCAAAAGGTTTCTGATCAGCGCGAAGGCACTGAGAGCGTGACAGTACCCCTCCTCTAACGAACGCCTCCAGGCGTTACGCGGGGTGCGTTGGGGCAGCGTCTGTAGAAGTCCGTGATCAGGGTTCGGTCGAGGATGAATCTGGCTGGGATCCAGCTTCTCTCCTCAGGGCCGTAGCCCTCCCAATCCACCAAAAACTGGATTCCTCTGCCTCGCCGGCGGGCCTTCAGGAGTTTTCTGACTGTGTACGCCTCACTGCCATCGATGATACGGGGAGGAGGATGAGGGTGGGAGGGTGGACTTAGAGAACAGTTTACAATGCGTCGTAGCTGGGACACATGGAAGGTGGGGTGGATGCGTCGCATAGACGATGGGAGTAGGAGACGGACAGCGCACGGGTTGATTATCCTGGTTATTGTGAAGGGTCCGATGAAACGGGGAGAGAGCTTGCGGGAAAGTGTCTTTAGGGGGATGTCTCTGGTGGCGAGCATGACTCTGTCTCCTATGTGATACCTGGGAGTCTTGGAGCGATGACGGTCCGCCTGTCTCTTGTATAAGCGGGATGCTTGCAGCAGGGATCGTCTGGCTCGTAACCATGTACTTTTGCAGCGGCGGATAAAGTGTTGTGCCGAGGGGACCTCTACCTCCTCCTCTTGAGTGGGGAACAGTGGTGGTTGGTAGCCCAGGCAGCACTGGAACGGAGAGAGGCCCGTTGAGGCAGATGGTAGGGAGTTGTGAGCGTACTCGACCCACGGGAGAAACTTACTCCAGGTGGTGGCATCACGAGTAGTCATACACCGGAGGGAGACTTCCATTGCTTGGTTTTTTCGTTCTGTTTGGCCGTTGGATTGGGGATGAAAACCAGAAGATAGGCTAGGAGAGGCTCCGATGAGTTTACAAAAGGCCCCCCAGAAGCGTGAGGTGAATTGAGGGCCACGGTCTGAAACTATGTCGGTGGGGAGGCCGTGAAGACGAAAAACATGAAATATCAATTGCTCTGCGGTCTCTTTGGCGGACGGGAGCTTGGGGAGCGGGACTAGGTGGACGGACTTGGAGAAGCGGTCAACAATGGTCAGGATGCAAGTGTTTCCGTCAGATGAGGGTAGCCCTGTTACAAAGTCCAGCGAAATATGCGACCAGGGACGGTGAGGTATGGGTAAGGGTCTGAGGAGGCCAGCCGGAGGACGGTTGTTGGGTTTGCAGCGGGTGCAAATGTCGCAGGCTGCCACAAAGCTGGAGACATCCCTCCCCATCGTGGACCACCAGAAACGCTGTTGTATGATAAATAGCGTTCGGGCAGAGCCTGGGTGACAGGACAGCTTGGATCCATGACCCCACTCCAGGACCTGCGGGCGCAGACCGGGGGGAACAAAGAGGCGATCTGGGGGGACATTGCTTGGGCCGGGCTCCTGAGTCAATGCCTGCTTGACTTTGGTCTCGATGTCTAGCTCTAAGGCGGCAACGAGACAACGAGATGGTAGAATGGGTTGGCATGGTGTGGGATCTTGTGGGAGGGAGAACTGACGTGAGAGGGCATCAGGCTTAGTGTTCTTAGAACCTGGGCGGTAGGACAGGGTGAAATTGAATCTTGAGAAGAACAGCGACCACCGAGCTTGGCGGGCATTGAGTCTTTTGGCGGTGCGCAGGTACTCTAAGTTCCTGTGATCGGTCCACACTATGAAGGGAAGCTCGGTCCCCTCCAGCCAATGTCTCCACTCCTCTAGTGCTAACTTGATGGCCAGGAGCTCTCGGTCGCCTACGTCATAATTCCTCTCAGCTGGAGATAGACGGCGGGAGTAGAATGAGCAGGGGTGCAGCTTGTTGTCTCGCGGGGATCTTTGGGAGAGAATTCCCCCAACGCCAGTGTTGGAGGCGTCCACTTCTACCACAAACTGGCGAGATGGATCGGGTATGGTGAGTATGGGGGCTGAGGTGAACCGCTTCTTGAGGTCCGTGAAGGCCTTGTCTGCCTCGTTGTTCCAGCAGAACTGTGTCTTGGGGGAAGTCAGGGAGGTGAGGGGGGCGGCGACAGAACTGTAACCCCGGATGAAGCGGCGATAGAAGTTCGCGAACCCCAGGAACCGTTGGAGGTCACGTCGAGAGGCTGGCGTGGGCCAGTTGGAGACGGCCTGGACCTTGGCGGGTTCCATCTCCAGTCTGGAGGGAGAGATGACAAACCCTAGGAACGTTGTGGAAGTTGTATGGAACTCACATTTCTCGGCTTTAACAAAGAGATTGTTCTCTAGGAGCCTCTGCAGAACTTGGCGAACGTGGTGCCGGTGCTCCTCCAGGCCTCGAGAGAAAATCAAAATGTCGTCCAAATACACGAACACGAAGGAATTCAAGAAGTCACGGAGAACGTCATTAATGAGGGCCTGGAATACGGCAGGGGCGTTGGTCAGTCCGAACGGAACCACCAGATACTCGTAATGCCCAGTGGGTGTGTTGAAGGCAGTTTTCCACTCGTCGCCCTCCCGGATGCGGACGAGGTGATAAGCGTTTCGTAGGTCGAGCTTGGTGAAAATGTCCGCCCCTTGGAGAAGTTCGAAGGCGGTGGCCATGAGAGGTAACGGGTAGCGGTTCCTGACGGTTATCTCGTTAAGCCCTCTGTAATCAATGCATGGACGAAGGGACTTGTCTTTTTTCTTGACGAAGAAAAATCCTGCCCCAGCGGGCGAGGAGGATGGACGAATAATTCCGGCGGCGAGGGAATCTGTGATATACTTATTCATGGCCTCTCTTTCTTGGTGTGCCAGAGAGTAAAGTCTGCCTTTCGGAGGAGAGGTGCCCGGGAGAAGATCAATGGGACAGTCGTATGGTCGGTGCGGCGGAAGTGACATGGCTCGGGTCTTATTGAAGACCTGCCCAAGATCATGGTATTCGGTGGGTACGCTGGAGATGTCCGGGGTTTCATGGGGCGTGGCCAGGATAGGAGTTGGAGGGAGTGCTGAGTGCAGGCATGTCGTGGAGCATGAGGGACTCCAACCCGTGATGACTTGCTTGTTCCAATCGATCTGGGGTCCATGGAGGGCTAGCCAGGGAAGTCCGAGGACCAAGGCGGCGTGTGATTTCTCCATAATGAAGAGGGAGATCTCCTCAGAGTGGTTCCCTGACGTTCTTAAGGTTAACGGTGGGGTTCTAAGTATGATGGGTGGAAGCCGGCTCCCATCCAAGGCCTGAACGGCGAGCGGAGTGTCTAGTGGTAAGCCAGGGATCTTTAATGCTCTCACCGTATTCGCGCTGATCAAATTTCGATCGGAGCCGGAGTCAATTAGTGCCTGAATTGGGTGAGCCTGACCACCGATGATTAGGTTTACGGGAAGTAGGGGACGTGATTGTGGAAATCTATCAGGAGGGGAGCCTTCTAGTGTTCCCAGTCTGACTAGGGGGGGCCTCCCTTTTAATGAGCAGTCTTTAAGCCTGTGTCCTGAAGCTCCACAGTAAAAACAAGCCCCTTGTAGGCGGCGTCGGCGTCTCTCCTCGTCAGAGATGCGGGTCCTGCCTAGCTGCATGGGCTCCTCCTGATTGGTTTGCTGCAGGGCAGGAGGCGCGTGCCCTATTCTGGGGTGCCGTCTTAACTGGAGACGTGAGTCGACCCGCCCGGCGAGATCCATGAGTTCGTGGAGGTCCGTGGGGGTTTCGCGGGAGATGAGCTCATCCTTAAGAGCTTCTGATAGCCCTTCCAGAAAGACATCCGCTAGGGCTCTGTCATTCCATCCACTAGAAGCGGCTAGGGTGCGGAACTCGATGGCATAGTCGTAAGCAGAGCGGGATCCCTGATGAAGTCTTAATAACCTTGTTCCCGCCACCCTGCCGGCGAATGAGCGATCAAAGACCCTCCTCATCTCCTTGGAGAAGTTGTCGAAGTTCTCGCAGCATGGGTCGCGAGCCTCCCAGAGGGCTGTACTCCACTCCCTGGCTCTATCAGTTAGTAGCGTGATGATGTAGGCCACCCGAGAACGTTCTGATGAGAAGGAGGAGGTTTGAAGCTCGAAAATCAGTGAGCATTGTGAGAGGAAGGACCTGCAAGTTCCTGGTTCTCCCCCATAGGTGGGAGGGGCTGGTAGGCGTGGCTCTCGTGGTGTTCCGGAGTGTGAGGTCTGAGCTGTAGGTACCTGGAGCCGTTGTATTTGGGAGATGACGTCAGCTAGAGTTTGTCTCGTGGCGATGAGTTCCTCCTGGTTCTTTCCGAGGAGCACACTTTGGGTCTCCAGTGCCCGTCGCATTCCGTCTAACCCTGCTGGGTCCATAGTGCTGGCTGGATTATTCTGTCGTGATGCAGAACGTGGACTGTGAAAGTGGACCCAGTTGCAGGTAGAGAGCGAGAGATAAGAGCCGTGTGATCAGTCAGCGAGGGCGTCGAGCAAAAACGTGAAGCTGAGCCGTGGTCGAGGAGGAGAGCAAGAGATCAAAGCCGTGTGATCAGTCAGCGAGGGCGTCGAGCAAAAAACGTGAAGCTGAGCCGTGGTCGAGAAACGAAAGCGAAAGTTCAAAGCCGTTAAATCCAAGCGTGGCAATAATCCAAATCGGGAGGCGAGGGGGAAAACGAGAAGCAAGCGAAGTCGGCAACGTGAAAAGTCATGAACAGAAGCGCGAGAAAACTATGGCCAAAAAAACACACAATAATCCAGCGCGAGGCAGCGCGCTGCGCTTCCTTATAAGCTGGGTGAAATCAGCGCCAGATGAGAAACCGGTGTGCCGGCGGGGCGGTCCGGGAGGAGCGATGACAGCGTGGGAAAGCATGATCATGTGATGAGAGTCTGACAGCGTGGGAAAGGAAATGTCAAAAGGTTTCTGATCAGCGCGAAGGCACTGAGAGCGTGACACAAATAGGTTGTTGTAAAAGTATGAAACCGTACGCTACTGTAACCGTAATTAGATAGATATAACAAATGTGTTTTTATAACCGTAAGGTAATCCTGAACCATATTGATACAGCAACTGGTGTTGTAACTACAGTGGATTTACTCAAGACGACGTATGAAGTGTTGATTCTTTGATTCTGGAAAATAAAATACGAGAGACAAAGAACTCAATGGACTTCATGTCGTAAGTAATGAACCTCAACCAAAGATACGCGTCAAAACTAGTGGAATAATATGTCCGCATCTACACCCATGTTTACTTGCATAGACTACTTGCAGTATACAGGGGAGCAGTGGTAGGAGCTAGCTACAGTAGCTAAACTACCAAAGTAATCAAAGATGCTAACAATGCTACCCACTGCTGATGCTAATTAATGTGAAATCTTGTCATCCATCTCTACTTGCACAATCATGTTATCAACAACATCAACATCATGCTTAAAATACTTTTAAATGCTATTCATCAGTAACACAATTAGAAAGATATATATTTTCCTTGTGGAGTACATATACTCGGCCAGGCTCGATTCCAGTCTCTGTGTGCATGGAGTTTGCATGTTCTCCCCGTGCTTGGTGGGTTTCCTCCGGGTACTCCGGTTTCCTCCCACAGTCCAAAGATATGCAGGTTAGGCTAATTGGCGTTCCTAAATTGCCCGTAGTGTGTGATTGGGTGTGTGAGTGTGTGTATGTATGTGTGCCCTGCGATGGATTGGCACCCTGTCCAGGGTGTACCCCGCCTAGTGCCTGAAGTCTCCTGGGATAGGCTCCAGGTCCCACGCGACCCTGAACACAGGATTAAGCGGTATAGAAAATGAATGAATGAATGAATGAATGAATGAATGAATGGGTACATATACTTTTGTACCTAAAGTACATTTTAGGGAACATACTTGGTACTACAACTTGAGTACAAATTTGAATTTGTAATTCTGCTTGTCATGCAGTACATCTTTAGGCAAGTAGTACTAGTTTTATTTGAGTATTGACAACAAATACTGTTCATAACATTATATCCAAAGTTGTGTTTAATATACAGACACATGGAATGTCCACAAATATGTTTCTTTTACGACGTACACTCACTACTTGTGGGTCTAAAGATATTTTAGCGTGCTTTATTTTGTCAGACAGAATCTATTTAAGTGATTTCTTGGTTCAACAAGGCTGGCAGTAATCAGGCCAGGGTGTGGCAAGTGAAATTTTACTCAGTTTTTAAAAGTCCAAATTCAATCATAATTTAGCATGGGGGGGGGGGTAATTATTTTAACAAACTGCATTTTGCATTTACTCTGGGTATCTTTGTTTAATATAAAAATATGCTTGATAATCTTAATCATTTAAGTGTGACAAATGTGCAAAGAAAAAAAAACAGGAAATACTTTTTCACAGCATTGTCAGGATCTACAGTTAATGTCTCTATCAAACAACAGAATGGGAAAATCTATTTTATGTCTATTTTTGTATAGGCATATTTGTCCCACTTATGAAAGCAGTTAGAAGAAAACGGCATCTCATTGATCTGAGCTGACTAGAAGGCGACGGTAAGTCAAATAAGCACTTTTTTACAACTATGGTGAGTAGAAAAGCATCTCTGAGTGTACAATATGGGTAACTCTGAAGTGGATGGGCTCTAAAAGCAGAAGCCTACACTGCATTCCACTGTTGTCAGGCAAGAACGGAATGCTAAGCTTGAACACTTGAAAAATAAAAAAAATAGTAATGTGACGCATCCAGACCCATGTCTTGTTTTTGGGCAGCACAGATTTTCCTTAGGTATAAATAAGTGTCTTCTTCAGACATTTACCATTTTTGTGCACATCCACTAAGGCACTGTGCCGCCTACAATGTCTATTTTACACAATCATTTTTGCTTGTTCTTTTATGGACTGCAAATCATTTTAGACTACAGATGTCTCTTGACAATATGTTAGATGCAGTATTAATTGTCTACATGAGTACAGCTCAATCTGCAACATGTGAACAGAGAGCTGAGCACACAGCCTGTAAATTTTGCCTTCGAACTAGAGGAATGCACACAAACCAAAAATTACTGTTCAACCCCAGTGACCTTTTAAAAGAAAATTCATTTTTCTGTTACATGGTATTACTTAGGGTCAAGGCTTTGTAGCACCTCATATTATGAAACATACGCACATGGAAAAGTGAAGGTCATTTGAGTCTTCTTGACTCTACTACTGTATTACTCTCACAATAAAACTTTTCATTAGAAAAATGCCAGCATGTGCATTCACATCAACGTAATAGGATTGTTCACACCTGTCTGTCCTTCAAACAAACAGCAAGGGTTCTGCTCTGAAAATGAGATAAACGGAGAAGGAGACAACAACAAAGGCTTAATCCAAACAATATGTGCAAATGTATTTGAGGAGCAGAGGGAAAATAAATATGATTTAATTTAATGTACTTCATAAATTTGATCCTATGTAAAGAATAATAAGAATTAAAAATAAAGGCACTAATGTCTGGTGTATAAATACTTGAAAATGCCTTTATTTATAAATATTTTAGAATATCCATTTTAGAATATTTCTTTAGTGAAAGACTTAAGTGAATGTCTCTGACATTTACTGTATAAGTATCACAAGTGATATTAAATGTACTTAAGTACTGGAAGTAAAAGTAAAAAATGAGCGGTTCGAATTTCGATGCTGAATTCTATTATGGGTTCCTTATAGTAATAATATATCACGAATATCTTCCTTATATAGTAGCATAATATTTTTGGATTCCCAAGCCTAAATTTTGAATGAATGCCAATATTGCAACAAATTTGAGATATTCAGTAGGAAGAATCTTTCAATCTAGCGCACAAAAGCATTTCTTGCAAATAAGACCACAGTTGTGTAATTTTATCTTTGTCATGACTACGAAGTTCACCAAGTTCATTAATGTAGTCAACGTCATCAGTTCAAATTAATGCTGTAAATAGTAATGAAGATTCTTAGGGAAAAATTAATACACATTTTACAATATTTAGGAAATGTAGTGGAGTAATAGTGAAAGATGGCAGAAATAAAAATAACTAAGTAAAGTACAGATATGTAAAAATTCAACCTAAGTACAGTTATAAATTCTTTTTATTGGTTACATTACAGCACTGAAAAACTTCAAATGGGGGCCAATTTGATGTACGGTGCTATTTTCCATTTGCAGTTATCTTTTACATATATTAATTACATTTCTAAGCACTAAAATACTTTGTAGAGCTATACATCGTTCAAACCCTATTGTGGTTTCCGAGCCAAGTCATAATGTTTCTTTCAATCAAAGGTTTAGTCCAGGCCCCAAACGGAAAGGTCACTGGTACCTAACGGCAGAACAGCACTCTGGCCTTTCACTCTCAGCATTTTCTGATGGACTTCATGTCATCAGTATTGAGACAAGCAAAGCCCCAGATGTATTTTGAGGCAATAAAAATGTGCTCATATATTTTCCTATTTATCCTAGAAAACTTTTTCGCAACATTCTGCAAAATCTCATAAACTCTCATAAACTAATCAAATTGTTCCTATTTTAGTTCATGAATTCTTCAAGAACATTTATACAAACCGGATTCCAAAAAAGTTGGGACACTAAACTAATTGTGAATTGTGAATTGTGAACCTAATTACTGTTAATTGGTCTTCCAGCTCTTCGTTATGCTCAAATTTACTTTTTCCAGCCTCTTATTGCTACTTGTCCCAACTTTTTTGGGATTTGTTGACACCATGACATTTTGATTCACCATATTTTTCCCTTAAAATTATAAATTTTCTCAGTTTAAACTTTTGTTCCGTGATTTATGTTCTATTCTGAATAAAATATTGACATTTGCCATCTCCACATCATTGCATTCAGTTTTTATTCACAATTTGTTTAGTGTCCCAACTTTTTTGGAATCCGGTTTGTAGATTTTAAGTGTGTATTATAATGCAATGTGCTGTGTTACACTGATGATCAGCATTTAAATGTCACCATTAAGGGCTAAATTAAGGGTATAAAGTAAAAGTAAAGTCCCTATTATGCCTAAGTTATAAGACATTATTTGGTCCTAAAATGTCTTGTACCCTCCCCCCCTCGCCCATTGTATTATGGAAATTAATATTGTGCTACTGAGTGCTATAAATGTGTATCCCTTTTTTATCAGTTATTTTGGAACAACACTCCAAGAATGTTTTTTTTTTCTCTGTGTGTGTGTGTGTGTGTGTGTGTGTGTGTGTGTGTGTGTGTGTGTGTGTGTGTGTGTGTGTGTGTGAAATTCTTGTGTCAGTTGGTTATATTGTAATTAAACTAAGACTGGTATAATATAATGTCTTGTTTTATATATGCCATGTACAGGAGACACACTGCATGATGGGTGCATCACTTCCCCTCTTCCTCTGATGCGTCCATCACTCTGAAAGAGGGTCAATCTGAACTCATCAGAGTACATTACCTTTTTCTCTTACTCCAAATTCTATGCTCCCTTGCAAATTGAAGCCTTTTTGTCTGATTATCCTAACTAAAAAAGGCTTGATATTTTGTTTCAAGCACATATCCTGTATATGTTAGGCCATACTGTATGTCAAGCACCAAATTCTGTAGATACTGTACAATGTCACTTCCATTAGGAACTAATGATTTTTCACATCATCAATACATTGTCTCCATTCCATTAGAGCTTTATAGGCTCAAATTTAGAAAGTGTTTAGAAGGAGTCCTTACCAGCATAGTACATAATAACATGGTTATATTGGTTTATGAATATGGGCTTCACAGAAGTGTACCACATTTGTGTCTCATCTGTATGAAATAATATTAGATTACCAATGAGCAGCAAATTAGCACCAAACCCGAAGTTTAATTACTGTAAGTCAAATGCAACTTTGTCTTCATACGCATTTCATGCAGAGCACCTTCTCACTCCAAGTGTGTTCATTTATTCTTTGCTTTGCAATCTCCTGAATGGGTGTCATCATTTTTGTTAAAACTAGGAACGAAACCAGGAATCTATGATTTGCCATGTTACAAAAGATCCTTGAGACTGTGTATAATATATAAGGGTAATTCAAGTCAAACAAGGACTTTTTTGATGATTGAACGAATCAAACCGACTGACACTTCCAAAAGACTTCAAGCACAGAGAATCTTACCCTCAGTAAAACATTTGAATGGTGCAAATGTTTTGAACCTTCCGCAAGTGGAATGCTATGAAAATTGACAGATAGAGTGTCTTCAACTTGCAAAAGAGACACATCTGTCTGTGGGAACCGTACAAACACTCATTCACCAACACCAGTTGCACGGGAACTCTTGGAGTTAGGCTGGGAGTTATTGGCACATCTCCTGTACAGTCCTGACCTCGCTCCAAACCATTGGTCAGTTGGGCCATTAAAGGAGTTCCTAGGAAACCAGTGTTTCAGACATAAAGCAGGCTGTTTGATCATGGCTCTGCCTTACTGAGAAAACCTTCTACCTAGTGAAACGCTGGGATAAGTGCATTAGTGCAGCAACGAATTATATATAGAAAAAGAAAAAGATTTCTTACTCTTATAACTGTGTTCTCTTGTTCTGCACAATCAAGTCCTAAACAACATTGATGACTGAAAGCACATTATCTAAAATTTCCTGTTGTAGTGATCTATATTGGATCTGTGAATGAGACATTAGACAGTGATTACCCAGAAGAATTGCTTTCACTTTAGTCCTTTTTGCTGTGATTGTGCTGATTGGTTAATCTGTCTAACAGTCTGTGTAATAGGAGACAAATGCCAGACAATGGTGGCACTGGTGACATGCTGAAAAAAGAACTGCACCTTTTGCAGATTACCCATCTGTTCAGGTTTCTAATTTACCCTCAAGACTGAATAAAATCCCTAATTGGATCAAATTGTCGAAGATTGAGTTGGCTAAATGTGGATAGAAGAAGAGCTATCGAATGAAGGAATGAAGTCTTTGTAAGTTTTGCTCTGGATAAGAGTGTCTCCCAAATGTCTAAATGTAAATGTAAGATCTCTACTGCTATTTTAAAGGGTGGTCTCATGGGGAAAAATCCAATTTACTGAAGAAGAAAGGACTACATTGCCAACCAAAACCAGAGTTCTTCTTGATTGATTGCATTACAAGTGGGCAAACTGTGGTTGAACACCTGTGGCATTGATTACTGGTGGCATTTATTGGAAAATCTACTTTGTGAACTTGAAAAGTGCTAGAAAATAAGCAGGAAACCAAAGCAATACTAGCAGGTGAGTAGGTCAAAACTAGCCTTTATGCCACTCAGACATTTAATTGGCTATAATGTTCATAACTAAAAACATAGCCTTCATTGCTACCTTACCTCTTTCATGGTTTGTTGATTTGTCATGAAATAGAAGACAAATGTACAAAGGTGAAATGACAAACAAATGTGAAACCTCACAATGAAGAAAAGTAGAGTGGTTTATATAAAAAAGAGAAAACAGGAGTTTGTGTTTAGGAGAGTGTGAAATGGATTAGGATTAAGAGGGAGATCGGATGAGACATGACTCCTTGGAGGTACAAGGGACTAAGCCAGTATTACTGGAACTATGTCCATGTATAGAGTTCTGATTAATGAAATTGAAATAAACATAGGTTTATCATAATCATGGCCACCGACGGCCATGACGATAGACACCGGAACACCCAGTGCACCGCAGCACCACACAAAGAGCCCAAGAGGGCTGACCTGGCTTCATCAGATCCCAACCAAATTGATCACCAATAGGATGTGCAGGAGAAACCTGTCCAATCCATGTGCCCACTCCACAACACAGCATCCACAACACGCACAGCCAACATCCAAAACTAAAGTGTAATGTTATGGCTAATTAGCGTATACTGACAGTTGCTAATAATTCAGAGAAATCTCACCGAAATTCACATTTCTTAATTCCCTAACCTCCTTTTTAACTTTTGTCACATTCTCACTGAACTGAATCGATTGAATCCTTTTGAATTTACATTTCACACCATTTATTCTCCCTGAAGGGAATCCCTGAACTCGCATCAATTATTAATAAGCAGAAATTAACTCACCTGCTCCTTGTCTGGGGAGATTAAAGGATGTCTAGTGTGCAGTTTTGACAGCCTGGCTTTATGTATCTCTTGGAGTATCTCCTGATATTGATGCTTCGTGTTTAATTGTGTTCAGGCCTTTTTTCTTTCTTCAATTAAATTCTGTTAGTGGCAGCTACAGTATAACGTAACTGTCAAGCAGATTGACAATACCGGCTACATCTCATAATTTATCAATTATTATCCAGACTGTCAAAAACTGCAATGATTTCTCACCTGTTCACAGTGTCCTGGATATGGTGTTTTGATAACCTGAAACTACAGATGCTATGAACCTGCAACACACTTGCTAAAAGTGACTATAGATAGTGCAGTATCTATTAGAGCAGTGGGTCTCACGTCTGGTCCTGAAGGACCACCTGCCCTGCTATGAATGAACACCTAAAAAGCCTACAAACCACTACAATCCACCGTTGACTAACTTATTCTACAACGTTTTTTTTATTATTATTTGGCAAATACATTATCGGATTTCTCCTGAACTGCAAGGCACCGTATCAAACTCGTACCCAACTTCCCGTTGATTTTGTACGATCTTTAACATTGCATTGGAGTGTACGACAGGCCCCTGAGGATGCAGCCAAACACAAAGTTGTACCCTGTGCTACCTTGTAGCTGGCAATTTCCCAATAACAATACATAACATCTTTTATTCCTGTTAATATACCACACCAGTTTTCCAAGAAATGCAAGTGTTATTTATTTAAATTAATTAGTTCTATATGAATTCCATATAAAAAAAAATGTAATAAATTTTCCTTAGATTAACTGTTGTGGAATGTCCTTGTGGCAAAAAGCTCTTGGTTTCACTTATAGCAACTATAAACAACTATCCTACTCCCTACCTCTTTTTTTCTCCCTTACAGCACTAAGGCAAAAATAAATCACAATACAAAGTACGAAATCCTCCTTCCCAAAAACTCTGCTCTGGCTTTAAACTGAAAGCGACAGCTTTACTTCTAACAGTTAATCTAGAGCACCGATAATGAAGACTCTTTCCATGAATATTAAGGCTTCGATTTATCAATGATTGCATACTGATAACAGCAAAACCACCTAGCTTTTGCACTCCCTTAGCTTTTGCTCTGGCCCCTTAGGTCATGGCTCCATGGGACCTCTGAGAGAGTGTGTGGTTTCGGCACTGGGATGTTAGTGGGAGCTCATTTGGGGGTTTATTTGGCACGTACAGTACTTGATCGGATTGGGATCTGGGAAATTTGAGTCCGGGTCAACAACAATTCTTTGTTTGCTTCAGTACACTGTGGTGCTCTGGGTGTTCTGATACTTTTTGAACTGTTTGAGCTCCATTGGATTTTCTGTCCGATCAGGAATGTTGGGCTGGCTTTTGTTCCTCGTGAAAATATATGGGCCATTGGTGCTCATGATATATATACTGGTATATAATTGATAATCAGTGTTATTCAATTAACCTATTGGTGGTGGAAATGTTTTGGCTGACGAGTGCATGTTACACATAGTACCTGTATATGATTTTAAACGACTATAAAGATGCCCATGTCCTTGTGTGTGAAGAACTGGTATCAACTAGCCAAAAATCGCGAACTTTACATACTTTACATACTTTACATACAGTATGGTGGAGCAGGCTGAAGAGCCATAACAGTGGATGAACCAGGTATTAGAGCATCAGGTAGCATTCTGTAGGCAGGATCTTAAGTCGTATAGCAATATGAATTTTCCATCTTATGGAAATAAGAAACATTTCTTATTTCCATAAGAAATCATTCAAATGCAAAAGTATTACCAACATTACCGATTTCGAACACTATAAACCATTTAGAAAATACATGTAAATTAAGTAAAATATAAAATAAATAAAAATTAAACCTCACTTAACCTTAATTTATAATTCCTCATGACAATAACTGCTTTTTTAGCGATGATTTCTTACTTAATTTCCACTGAAAGTGGCTCCTTTTTCTTCTTATTCCCATCCTTGCTATCTTCGCAAAATTCCGTATCTTCAAGTTCTGCTGTACAACATTAATATACACATGATATACAATAAAAGTATTAAGTGAGATTAACTTTTAAAACATTCATATTCACATTTTGATCAGTTTCAAAAATGGACCTGTCTGACATCCCTTAGTATACAGTATGCTTCTAAATGGTTGGATAATGTTAAAAAAAATAAAAAAAACTATGCCATAAATGTTTTGCAATGACTTTACAGTAGTTCACATTTTCAAAGCATTCAACAGAACCTGCTGGACCTGAACATATCCTTTTATAACTGGGTCAGGGACCTCCTGATTGGAAGACCTCAGTCATTCAGGATAAGTGAGACCATCACACTGAGGCCAAGTGTCCCTCAGGGCTGCATGCTCAGGCCATTGATGTTCATGCTGCTGACTCAAGAGTAAGTGTACTTCAAAGCATAGCTCAAATCACATTATGAACTTTACTGATCACGTTCCAGTGCTGAGCCTCATCAGCATACACTGAGGATGTGGTGCAATGTGCAGACTGGTGTAGAGGCAAAAATCTCTCACTGATTGCGGACAGTTAAAAAAAAAGAAAAGATGTGCAGTAATGAGTTTCCACTTCACATCAAATGGTTTCATGTTGTGCACATGGACAATCATTTGGACATTACGTTTCAAGCCAAAAACATTCCAACAGTGCATGATGAATGCTGCTGAAACTCTGCTTCTCACCAGCTACATCACACCAGCTCATCACTGTTTACTTTTTTGTTTCCCAAGAGTTTTATTTCTCCCTTGTTAAACATGACCACACTTTTAAAACATTAATACATAGATATATCTAGTCCCTTTAGGTTATTTAAAGTCATCTATGAAAATGCTTCAATTGGAGGTTTGCTCTCCCACCTAATCATTTAGCATAACAGCCACTTATAACCCCATTAGCTTCATCCCCCATCTGTACTCTCGAAATCCTGGCTTGAGCACAATGTTTAGTTGCTGTGACAACACAATGCAGAAGAAAAAAAAAATCAGGCTGTATAAAGGGAGGCAGATTAGATAAATGTCGCACCCACACTGAGACATGGGTACAACGACTACTGTTATTCCAATGCTATCACTATGATGATGATGATGATGATGATGATGATACAACTGAAATGAACATTTAAACAAAAAAATGGGTCAAAAACTACTATTTATAACTTTAGAAAACTGTAAACATTTTTCAACTAAACAAGTCCAAAGTCAGTGATAATAACAAGACTCGGCAACTAGAGTATGTTGGCAACCCCAGAGAAAGAACTGGGGGTGTTTAAATGTCGCTGATGAAAAAAAAAGCCTCTCTTTATGTTTAGAAATGGGAACGTGTTGTACTCTGTACACAAAGGAAATGACATCATAAAGACATTTTCAGTATAAAAAACAACAAGCTATAATTATCCTACAGTGTTTATAGTGTGTGTGTGTGTGTGTGTGTGTGTGTGTGTGTGTGTGTGTGTGTGTGCGTGTGTGTGTGTGTGAGTGTGAGTGTGACAGAGAGAGAGAGAGAGAGAGCACCTTTGGCATTCTTGCTGTAAACAGAGTGCTTTTCAATATATTTTAAGTAGTTGCTTTGTAACTGCTGAGGAAGGGGGACAATTAAACCCTCTACAGCTTCATGTGCCAGCCTGTACACAATAGATGAGGAGATGAATACTTTATCTACTCGCTTGCTTATTTGATTCCTTCACAGAGAAACACAATTCTGTCACACTGATGGCATCACAGTCGAGGAGTATATACACTCACAGTCGAGGAGTATATGCATTCACAGTCGAGGAGTATATACACTCACAGTCGAGGAGTATATACACTCACAGTCAAGGAGTGTAAATGCTTACAGTCAGGGAGTACACTCAGAATTGTGGAGTATATACACTCAAAATCATTAAGTATATACACTCACCGCCATGGGGAATAAATACTCACAGTCAAGGAGTATATACACTCACAGTTATGAAATATAAATGATCACAGTCATGGAGTATATACACTCACAGTCATGGAGTATATACACTCACAGTTATGGAGTATATACACTCACAGTCATGGAGTATATACACTCACAGTCAAGGAGTATACACTCACAGTCATGGAGTATAAATGCTCACAGTCATGGAGTATATACACTCACAGTCATGGAGTATATACACTCGCAGTCTTGAAGTATATAATCTCACAGTCAAGGAGTATATACACTCACAGTCAAGGAGTATACAGTATACACTCACAGTCATGGAGTATAAATGCTCACAGTCATGGAGTATAAACACTCACAGTCATGAAATATAAATGATCACAGTCATGGAGTATATACACTCACAATCATGGAGTATAAATGCTCACAGTCATGGATTATATACCATCACAGTCATGGAGTATATACCCTCATGGTCATGGAGTATATACACTCACAGACATGGAGTATATACACTCACAGTCATGGAGTATATACTGTATACTCACAGTCATGGAGTATATACACTCACAGTCATGGAGTATATACTGTATACTCACAGTCATGGAGTATATACACTCACAGTCATGGAGTATATATACTCACAGTCATGGAGTATATACTGTATACTCACAGTCATGGAGTATATACACTCACAGTCATGGAGTATATATACTCACAGTCATGGAGTATATACTGTATACTCACAGTCATGGAGTATATACACTCACAGTCATGGAGTATATACACTCACAGTCATGGAGTATATACTGTACACTCACAGTCATGGAGTATATACAGTCATAGTTATGGAGTATATACACTTACAGTCACAGAGCATAAATTCTCACAGTCAAGAGTATAAACAGTCATAGTCATGCAGTATATACACTCAGTCAGGGAGTAGAAATGCTCACAGTCATGGAGTATATACACTTACTGTCATGGAGTATTTGCATTTAGTCATGGAGTACTGTATATACAGTCACAAGGATCATACACATTCACAGTCTTGAAGTATATACTGTATGCCCACAATCATGGGTTATACACACTCACAGTTATGGATTATACACACTTACTATCAAGGAATATACTGTATACACTCACTCATGCAGTGTACACATTCACAGTCATTGAGTATGTCTGCAGTCACAGAGTATATTCACTCAGAATGATTGATTATACACTTTCACATTTAAGGAGTATATACACTATGTCATATAATATACTATACATGCTCAGAGTCAGAGAGTACTGTATGCACTCACAGTTACAGAAGATGTGCACACAGTCAAGGAATATATACACACAGAGTGAGAGAGTATATACACTTGCAGTATACACACTCTTAGTCACAAATTAAGTGCACTTAGTCAAAGAGTCTACATTTGCAATATTCAAATTTGATTATAAGGAGTATATACTGTACATACACTCAATGTCGAGAAGTACTGTATATGCACTCACAGTCATGGCGTACTGTATATACCTCCACAGTCACAGAGTATATACAATCAATTTCAAGAAGTTGTAAGTTGTATATACACTCATAGTCCACGAGTACAGTACCAGTCAAAAGTTTGGACTCAAATTTGGTTTTATTTTTCTACATTCTGGAACAATTTTTATTTTTACTTCTTTTTTTTAAACTATTAAATAATTAATTAACAAAAATAACAACAATATCCAGTTGTTACAGTATATTAAGACACAGAGGTCAGCTGTTCTGGAATAGTTCTTGCAAAAACAGTATTGTGTCAAATACATTTGCAAATCCCATTAAGCACCATGATGAAACTGGCTCTCATGAAGACCTTCCCAGGAAAGCAAGACCAAAACTTGTCTCTGTTGCAGAGGAGAGGTTCATTTAGAGTTACCAGCCTCAGAAATCACCAATTAACAAACAGCACCTCAACTGAGAGCCGTTAAAGGCTTTATAAATGTTATAAGAAACACCTTCATGGTGCAGCTTGGACACATCCTCAGTGATGAACCCAGGGTCACAGGGTGTTTCGGGTCTTTGATCATCAGACACCCTCACCTGAGCGACCCAGCCGGGGATGATCAAACCCCGACTTGTGTCCAAGCAGCGCACTAAGCCATGCGTCGCCCCTTTTGATCCACAGCCACCTAGAGGCTTTCTCCGCTGCCTCGCAGATGTTTCTGGTGGCTTTCCTTTCTTGAGCACCTTTGATTCCAAGCAGCCTGAGTGCTCGGTGCAAGCTCTGTCCTGGGAATCCTCTGCAGCCAACCTCAATTGGCTCACAGCGAGCCCTCCACGCCTTCCGCCTGCAGTCCTCCACCAGTTCCAGATACTTCGCCTTTTTCCGCTCAAAAGCTTCCTCAATCCGGTCTTCCCAGGGGACTGTGAGTTCCAGTAGCACCACTTGCTTTGTACTCTCCGATGTTAGGACCATGTCTGGTCTGAGTGTTGTGCTGGTAATGTGGTCTGGAAACTTCAGATGCCTCCCCAGGTCCACCTTCAGCTGCCAGTCACCTGCTGTAGATAGCAGACCAGCTGGGACCTTTGGCTGTGCCTGAGGCTTCTCCCCAGCCCTGACGAAAACAATATTTGGTCTTACTCGGGGCTGATGCTTGCTTTGCTGGATTCCAGTACAGATGGTGTCAGCTACTGCCTTCAGCACCTGTTCGTGGCGCCATCGGTACCTCCCCTCTCCCAGTGCTTTCGGGCAGCAGCTCAAGATGTGCTCCAGCGACCCTCTTGCAGGGCACAAAGGACAAGATGGTACTTCCACTAGCCCCCAGCAATGCAAATTGGCTGGGCTCGGTAGGACATCATACACTGACTGGATCAGAAACTTGAGTCTTGCTGGCTCTGACCTCCAAAGTTCTGGCCAGGTGATTTTCCGAGTCTGTGCATGTTCCCAATTGGTCCACGCTCCCTGCTGACGCATAGCCACCATTTTACTACGCCGCTCCTCTTCCACCTCTGCTCTGACCTCACCTTGAATCATCTGCCGTCTGTCCCTCCCCTGCGCTCTGTCATAGCGCGGCATATTATGACAGCCGAGTCCTGCTCGCCCAATTGCCACAGACCCTACTAGCACACCATGCCGCAACCTTGCCTCTGCCCGCTGGACTGCCTCCTGTGCCCTCCACTTCTTTCCAGTCCTGACCTCTATGCCTGCAGAGGAGACTCTGGTGTCGGATGAGTCTCTGTACAGTAACACCTCCCTAGCTCTTGTTACTTTGAATTCCTCTGTAAGGCCTGAGAACGGGAGCTGGAGTTTGTTGGTGTGCCCATACAGGGCAATGCAGCTCAGGCTCAGCCACCTGCGCAGGAACTGGCTGATGCTTCTCTCCAGGGTCTCCACCGTTGTTATTGGGACCTGGTACATCAACAGTGGCCACAAAAGCCTTGGCAGAATGCCATGCTGATATATACAGACTTTAAATTTATAATGTAGGAATAAATGAAAATCAGGAAAGACCATGAAATTATAAGGTGTGTCCAATCTGGACTGGCTTGTAGTGTATATACACTTGTATTTATATACACTCACAGTCACAGAGTATATACACTCACCTAAATGACTATTAGGAACACCTGTTCAATTTCTCATTAATGCAATTATCTAATCAACCAATCATATGGCAGTTGCTTCAATGCATTTAGGGGTGTGGTCCTGGTCATGAACTCCAAACTGAACGTCAGAATGGGAAAGAAAGGTGATTTAAGCAATTTTGAGCATGGCATGGTTGTTGGTTTGAGTATTTCACAATCTGCTCAGTTACAGGGATTTTCACGCACAACCATTTCTAGGGTTTACAAAGAATGGTATGCGGCAGTCCTGTAGGCGAAAATGCCTTATTGATGCTAGAGGTCAGAGTAGAATGGGCCGACTGATTCAAGCTGATGGAAGAGCAACTTTGACTGAAATAATCAGTCGTTACAATCGAGGTATGCAGCAAAGCATTTGTGAAGCCACAACACGCACAACCTTGAGGCGGATGGGCTACAACAGCAGAAGACCTCACCGGGTACCACTCATCTCCACTACAAATAGGAAAAAGAGGCTTTGCACAAGCTCACCAAAATTGGACAGTTGAAGACTGGAAAAATGTTGCCTGGTCTGATGAGTCTCGATTTCTGTTGAGACATTCAAATGGTCGAGTCAGAATTTGGCGTAAACAGAATGAGAACATGGATCCATCATGCCTTGTTACCACTGTACGTCTGTACAGTGGTAACAAGGCATGATGGATCCATGGTGGTGGTGGTGTAATGGTGTGCGGGATGTTTTCTTGGCACACTTTAGGCCCCTTAGTGCCAATTGGGCATCGTTTAAATGCTACAGCCTACCTGAGCATTGTTTCTGACCATGTCCATCCCTTTATGACCACCATGTACCCATCCTCTGATGGCTACTTCCAGCAGGATAATGCACCATACTGTATCACGCTCGAATCATTTCAAATTGGTTTCTTGAACATGGTAATGAGTTCACGGTACTAAAATGGCCCCCACAGTCACCAGATCTCAACACAATAGAGCATCTTTGGGATGTGGTGGAACGGCAGCTTCGTGCCCCGGATGTGCATCACACAAATCTCCATCAACTGCAAGATGCTATCCTATCAATATGGGCCAACATTTCTAAAGAATGCTTTCAGCACCTTGTTGAATCAATGCCACGTAGAATTAAGGCAGTTCTGAAGGCGAAAGGGGGTCAAACACCGTATTAGTATGGTGTTCCTAATAATCGTTTAGGTGAGTGTATACTTACAGTCATGGAGTATATAACCACTCACAATCATCCTCAATAAGGTTTCAAAGATGTTGGGACACTATTACTTTTGTATAAGATTAAACAAAAGGTTCTTATTTCTCTTGAAAGCTCCTTTTTTGTTACAATTTGTTTCAAATCATTCACCCCTACTTATTCACTTTTTAGGAGAATAAACACCTGGTGATTTTAATCGTCTTCTTTAGGATTGCTTATCTTCTTAATTCTCTCTATTCATCCTGAACATTTTGAGATGATATCAACAATTTGGTTCATACTGTAGGTAAAACTTCATCCTGTTGCTCAAACAAGAGAGGTGGGGTTATTGTCTGGTGCTTCGACTACAGTGCAATATTTTCTATAGTGCAGATCCAATTTAACAGCATGCATCTTAATTTCAAATGGTCCAATCAAAGAAATTTGGCATGGTGCCCTTTCACAGAGTTACCACTGAATGACCATCATAAAACCTGAACAGTGTGGTACTTTGGAAAGAACTGGTCGTTGGTGGTGTTGTTTGTGGTCGTGTTTGCTCAGGCTGCTCGGACCCCAGCAGATCACCACTTGTGGCTCTGTTTCCATTTCATTCCATGTGCAAATAAACATGTCCATAAGTGACCATCAAAAGCAATATTACACAAAAATTGCATTTTAAACAGTAATGTGTATCATTTGTAGCCAAGTGCACTTTTCATCCGAAACAGCGAAGACAGTTATAGCAAATATCGGCAGAGATGACTGACATTTTGACATATTGCTTTGAAAAGTGTGTAATACATTACTGTGATTTCTGTCTGGAACACAGACCATGCTTGGCCCCCTTTTCTGCTCATCTAACAAATGTGTGCGTACATCCAGGCTTCATTTCTATAAAATGTGCCCTTTTTTTATTCCACACCTCTCAAATGGACCACATTTTGGCAATTGTTTCAAAACGCATCATTGCCTGCCTTCGCGCAGCTGCATTTTCCCCGAGAAACATTGAGCTGAATGCAAAGCGCGAGCACAGAAAGGGAAGAGCCACAGCTCGCTTTGCATTTGCAATTGGGAAAACTGGCAAAGCACTCACAAATTGAATATTAATGTATGCTAATGGTCCACTGATTCAGCAATTTTTTCAATTGCGCTTTGAACGAGCGAGCCACAAACATCAGCTTTTTTAGGGGGGACTGATCATGCTAAAGTTTTATCCATCACATACATTCTTTTTCGGACCTCACCCAGTTGATGGATCTGTACATGAGACTTTGCTTAGGCATCCATCCATCCATCAATACATCCATATATACATACATATATCCACCTATTTAATCTATCTATAATCCATGTTTCTGTCTGTCTGTATACCTACCAAAAGTTGCATTACAATGACATACTCATCTAATCATTATTAAACACAGATTAGCAACTCTTCTACAAGGATTTGGTTCACAGGAGTTTCTTTAATACATATTAATGAAGATACAAGAAACAATGCACTTGTTACAATTAGCCTCTTCTTCTAAATGAAGGACAACCAATGCAATGAAGAGCTTTGACCTTTGAAGGTGGTGTACAGAATAATAAGTAATTTCTTCCCCTTTTTTTGCGCTGACAGCATATTTTTACCTTTTATCTCAAACAAAGTTGTACATTCCAAGATTTCATTGAAAAACTTTTAGCTTCAATTACGGCATACAGTGTTTGCAAGAGCCATATCGTACTTGTTATGAATTCGGTGTTGTGTTTATTTGTTTTATTTTATTTTATTCTATCTTATTCTATTCATTAGTAAAGCATTAAGCATTAAGTTTATTACATAAGCCATAAGCTTTGAATTTGTTAGTTAAGCATCCATTTTGACAATCGTAAGTTGGTCTGTGATGTCATTCCACTATTACATGTATTTGTATGATTATCGTATCATAGAAAGTTCAGTTTAGATCCGGAAGGCTATGGAAACACAAGCTTTTGACCGTAAGCTAACTGTAATCAGATATATACAGCAAATGTGTTGTTATATGCGTAAGAAAATCTTGAACCGTTTGATACAGAAACTGGTGTCTGTAACCACAGTGGATTTAATCAAGACGACTGTATGAAGTGTTGATTTTTTGATGCTGACAAAATAAAATACAAGAGACAAAGAGATCATCGGACTTCAGTCTTTTGTGTGAGTAAAAAAGGCAAACCAATGATACGCGTCAAAACTAGTGAAATAATATGACCGCATCTATACAAAAGTCAAAAGCTTTCTCCGCTGTCTAAGAGAAGATAAGTTGAAACCGAAACCAAAAGAGACTTTCCCTTTTTTGAACTTCATGATGTCAAGCGACGAGGACAACGACAAAGTCTCAGCAGAAGACAGCGTGTCACAAGTTGCGGCGGCTGAGCCACAAGGAAGCATAACGTCCGTGGCTTCCTCATCTCGCCACAAAGAAGCAGCCGGCAGAGCAGCTCTGCTGGCCAAAGCAGCAACCTTGGACAAACGGCTCGAGTTGAAATGGAGGAAGCACAACTAAAGGGACAACTAGAAATGGAGGAAGCACAACTAAAGGAAAAACTATAAATGGAAAAGGCACAACTAAAGGCAAAATGGGAAAGGCTGGAAATCAAAACGACGCTCGCTATGCACAATGCCAAATTAAGAGTGCTTCAACATCAAGATCGCGAAGGACAACAGCCAGCAAAAGAGAGTGCAGTCATCGAATCGAGCAGCGCCTAATACCCTGGATATGACAGCCGACGACAGCCGGTGAGAGAGAGCTCAGTCAACGAACCGAGCAGCCTGCACTTTCGAAACTCGGAATGCAATTAACTTTACGAGCACAGTGCGTCGACGGACTATTACGAACTGCCACCACGTTTACAGGCAGCCCATTTAAGTGTGCCCATCAGTGTTAGACCTACAATGGCAAGTACTCTAAATGAATGTCCTACCGTAAACAATGAACACATGAGTCATAGTTTTGATACAGCATATTCTCAAATGCCAACACTCTACGGGGCAGCTCACTCAGGTGCGCCCATAAGTGCAAACACACAAATGACAAACACCTTAAGGGACACTCAAGATAATGATTACCAACGTCATGGACTTGACACAGTGCATTACCAAATGCAACGTCAGGCAGAACTCACAGAAATGCTCGTGAGGAGCCAAATTACAGTATGTTCTCCTTGCCACAGCACGACCTTCCTCCTTCCGCTCAAGTTCAAATCCTTCATGTTGTCCTTTGAACGATTCGTTGAATCTAAAGCTGACAATGACATCGATAAGCTGTCCTATCTTGAACTGTACACCACAGGGGAACCCAAAGACCTTGTAACGAGCTGCATGCACATGAAAGATGGGTATGCAAGAGCAAAGAAACAGGTTCGGAAACGAGCTGAGAACTGCAGCGGCCTATAAGCAAAAGGCAACTAATTGGCCAGACATAAAGACAGACGACGGAAGGGCGTTAAGCGCCCTCTCCTCTTTCTTGACAACTTGCCAAAATGCAATGGCAAACCATGAATCTATGGACGAGTTGAACAGCAGCGAGTGCATGAACACCATTCTTATGAAACCGCCCTACAAGCTGATCGACAGGTGGAAGTCGTGCGCACGCCAGCACTACGAGTACTACGGGACGAGAGCCAAATTCGCCCAGCTGGTGGACTTCATAGATCAACAAGCCAGACTGTACTCCGACCCGCTCTTCGCCGACCTGGACGCCATGAACAGCGATAAGAAACACGGTCGAACATCCCTTCAAGGACACAAACAAAAAAGGGAAGGAAAAGCCAGGGTCAGCTTTGCAACCGAGGTCAGACAGGTTGGTAAAATTCACAAAGACTCGATTATAATGAAGAATGCTGGTACACTAGCTGGTAGCGCTTTCACTAAGCCGTGCGCATATTGTAAAGAGGACCTTATCTTAGACGAGTGCGTAAAATTCAATGATCAGACACACAAAGACAAAGTAGAATTTCTAAAAAGAAATGGATTTTGTTTTCGATGCTTAGTTAAGGGACATTTAATTAAGGATTGTAAGAAAAAAGTCACGTGTTCGTTGTGCTCAAAGCCACATCACCGCATGCTGCACATTGCAGTGCAAGACACGGCGCGGCCAGCAGCAAGCGCAGACGAAATTGAAACTGAAAGTGAACCGCCAGCTACATTAGGTCACGAAACAAATGCCCTCACTGGGGCTGGAGGTAATTGCATCCTCCCCATAGTACCTGTTAAAATAAAGTCCAAGAAGGGTGACAAAATGGCAGAAGTGTATGCATTTATAGACCAAGGTAGTTCCGCCACATTCTGAGTCATTAGCAAGGCAATTAAATGTACAAGGCAGAAGAGTTAAGATATGGCTGAGCACCATGAACGCCACAAAACTAGTAGAAAGCTACATGCTCAATGATTTGGAGATCAGTAGCCTCGAAGAAAACACCTTTATTGAACTTCCCAACGTGTTTACACAAAAGAATATCCCAGCTACAGTGGAAAGTATTCCACAACAGCACGACATCGACCAGTGGCCCCACCTTAGAGATGTAAAGTTGCACCAGATTAACGCTGGAATCGAAATTCTCATAGGAAATAAAGAGCACAAACTCCTAGAACCACAGCGAGTAATTAATAGCAGGCATGAAGGGCCATACGCAGTACAGAATGTTCTCGGATAGACTGTGAACGGGCCTCTCCGAGAACCCGACGAACCAGTGAGCGTTACAGTTAACAGACCCTCCATTGAAAGTGTACTGTAGATCAAATGCTGATTCAACCACGATTTTCCTGAATGAAATTGTGATGATAAGGCCGAGTGGTCACAGGAAGACTATCAGTTTTTAGACTCCGTGAATAACTCCCTGCAGTTTCATAAATAATCACTATCACATCGGCCTTCCACTAAAAAAGCCAATCACGCAAATGCCAAATAACTGAAGTGCAGCTATGCAGCGCACATTAAACCTTAAAAGAAAACTTAACAACAACAGCTCCTTTCACGAGGAGTACACAAACTTCATGAATGACATGCTTAAAAAGAGTCATGCAGTCAGCGTCCCTACACATCACGTAAACCGCCAAGACGGTCAGGTGTGGTACATACCGCACCATGGTGTCTATCATCCTCAAAAGAATAAACTGAGGGTGGTTTTTGACTGTGCTGCCAGTTATCAAGGAGTGTCACTAAATAGTGAGCTCCTACAAGGACCAGACTTAACAAACTCACTCATCTGTGTGCTCACACGCTTTAGACAAGAAGAAATTGCCATGATGGCAGATGTAGAAGCCATGTACTATCAAGTTAGAGTCCCCGAGAAGGACACAGATCTGCTGCGCTTCCTATGGTGGCCGAACGGAGACGTGAACCAAGATTTAGTTGAGTATAAGATGGTAGTTTACTTGTTCGGTGCAAAATCGTCTCCTAGCGTTGCTAACTTTGCCCTTAGAAAGACAGCGGAAGAAAACCACAGCAACGCACCTGCTGTGGCAGTTAACACAGTGCTTTAAAACTTTTACGTCGACGACTGCTTGAAGTCTGTTGTAAGTCATGATCTCACAAGCCGCTGCGCAAGTGGAGGGTTCAACCTCACTAAGTGGGCAAGCAACAGCCGTGCCCTACTGACTTCCATACCTGAAAGCGAAATGATCAAAGACATGAGAGACTTAGACTTGAGTAATGATGCACTGCCCATTGAGAGAGCTCTAGGGGTGCTCAATCTACGACCCCTTAGGTTTTCTCACACCTGTCATACTGCCAGCTAAAATTCTAATGCAGCAGTTATGTAAAGAAAAACTAGCCTGGGATGACAACATTCCCGAGCAGTTTGCAAAGGCACGGAAAACCTGGCTGCAAGAGCTGCACCAACTGTCCGAGTTCAGCGTAGCAAGATGCATAACAGCACAACTTCATCACTTCTCGGATGCAAGTGAAATGGGATACGGAGTTGTCTCATACTTCAGGTTAGTAAATGCTGATGGACTCACACATTGTGCATTCATGATGGGGAACTCTCGTGTAGCACCTCTGAAACAAACCACTATTCCACGCATGGAACTGACCGCAGCAGTGGTCGCTGTAAAAAATTACAAAATGTTGAAAGAACAGCTAGAATTTAAATTGCTGGACTCTATGTTTTGGACTGATAGCACAACTGTTTTGAGATACATTGACAATGAAACACTTCATTTTAAAGCCTTTGTGGCCAACAGAATTGCCATTATAAGAGAGTCAACCAAGTCACAGCAATGGAGGTACGTTAATACCTAAAAAAAACCCAGCCGATTCTGCATCCAGAGGGTATCCAGGTGGTATCATGTGAAAAGTTCATGAAAAATGTTAACTGGATGCATGGTCCCTCCTTTCTGAAAGAAGCAGAGTGCAAATGGCCTGAGAACATTTATGACACATCTATGAAAGAAAATGACAACGAAATTAAGCTCTCAGCTTTAGTGAACATTATGAGCATTACAGAAAGCACAGACGCAGTGAGTAAATTGATTAATCATCACTCTGATTGGCACAAGTTAAAAAGACCTGGATCCTTCGCATTAGAGGCATGCTCAAACACAAAACAGAAAGGGTCAAAACACAAGTAGATAACCCAAAGACAGAAAATCACAAGTCTCTAACAGTCCAAGACCTAACAAGGGCAGAAAACGAAATCATTAAGTTCACTCAAAGACAAAATTTTAAGGAAGAAATTCTCACGTTGCAAAAGGGTAAAGCAGCAGCAGAATTCAAACAGGGAATCCCCACACAGCAAAAACGCAAGGCATCTGTAAAAAGAAACAGTTGCTTGTCCAAACTGGACCCAGTACTACAGGATGGATTGCTGAGAGTCGGAGGACGTCTCGGCAGGTCCGCAATGCCAGAGCTCATTAAACACTCAGTCATTATACCTAAAGACTCACATATTACAACGTTAATATTAAGAGACGTTCATAAAAAGATTGGACACAGTGGCAGAAATTACATGCTTTCAGAATTGCGGCAGAAATACTGGATTCAGACTGCTAACTCACTTGTAAGACAGTTTCTCTCCAGGTGTGTGATATGCAGAAAGTCTAGAGCTAAAACAGGTGAGCAAAAAATATCAGAACTGCCAAGTGATAGAATAACACCAGATCACCCACCCGTCACTAACGTGGGAGTAGACTACTTCGGACCCTTTGAGGTCAAACGTGGCAGAAGTAACGTTAAAAGATATGGCGTACTTTTCACTTGTCTGACAACAAGAGCCGTGCACATTGAAATTGCTCATTCGCTTGACATAGACTCATACGTGAATGCCATTCGACGCTGTATAAGCAGGAGAGGTCAGGTGTCAGTCATGAGAAGTGACAATGGAACAAACCTCATAGGCGCTGAGACTGAATTGCGTAATGCTATCCAGCAATGGAACCAGTCAAAAATTGAAAGCTTCCTCACTCAAAGGAGCATACAGTGGATATTCAGTCCACCTTCTGGGTCTCACTTTGGTGGAATATGGGAAAGGCAGATCAGATCAGTTAGAAAAATCCTGAGATCAGTACTGAAAGAACAAACATTAACTAACGAGAGCCTGCATACATTCATGTGTGAAGTAGAAGCGATAATGAATAACCGACCCCTTACTAGTGTCTCGGAAGATCCCACAGATCTGGAACCCCTGACGCCTAACCACCTGCTGCTGATGAAAAAACAGCCAAACCTGCCCCCTGGACTTTTCTAAAGGGAAAACATCTATGCACGTCGCAGGTGGAAGCAGATTCAGTACCTTTCAGAACTGTTTTGGAAGCGATGGGTGCGTGAATACTTGCCCTTGCTCCAGGAACGTCAAAAATTGTTTCAAGAGAGAAAAAACCTTTCGATTGCAGACATAGTTCTAATAATTGATGAGTCTTCTCCAAGAAATTCATGCGTCATGGGAAGAATCACGAAAGTGTTCCCCGACAAAAGGGGACTTGTGAGACGTGTGCTAGTTAAAACTAAGACCACCAAAGACCCACTGACAAGCTGTGCCTCATATGTGAAACGGACTGTTAAATGTGTTATAATCCGTTATGAAAGTTGATACGCAAACATAAACACCTGAGATAAATATTATACATTTAAAAGATTTAAAAGGTTCAAAAGGTTAAGAAAGTTTAATTGTATATCGTTACACACACAAAAAAAAAACAAAAAAAAAACACAAAGATGTAATTTAAATTGTTAGATGTAAATTCAGTCTTAATGCCTGTCAATTAGGGGCTGGAATGTAAGAACCATATCGTACTTGTTATGAATTTTGTGTTGTGTTTATTTGTTTTATTTTATTTTATTCTATCTTATTCTATTCATTATTTAAGCATTAAGATTATTACACAAGCCATACTGTAAGCTTTGAATTTGTTAGTTAAGCATCCATTTTGACAATCGTAAGTTGGTCTGTGATGTCATGCCACAATTACATGTATTTGTATGATTATCGTTTCATAGAAAGTTCTGTTTAGATCCGGAAGGCTACGGAAACACAAGCTTTTGACCGTAAGCTAACTGTAATCAGATATATACAGCAAATGTGTTGTTATATGCGTAAGAAAATCTTGAACCGTTTGATACAGCAACTGGTGTCTGTAACCACAGTGGATTTAATCAAGTGTTGATTTTTTGATGCTGACAAAATAAAATACAAGAGACAAAGAGATCATCGGACTTCAGTCTTTCGTGTGAGTAAAAAAGGCAAACCAATGATACGCGTCAAAACTAGTGAAATAATATGACCGCATCTTTAGTGTTATATTCTAGTTATTCATTACAGTCAGGTCATCAGCTGACTAAATTTTTTGCCACATAACACGAGCTTAGACCTAGTAAAACTGAAGCAAAGATCATAACAAAGTCTTGTAAGTGCATTGTTTCATGAGCTTCTCTTTGTACCCTGATGAGCACATCGCTCTGGAATAGGGACAGTTTGGATTTACGTATCAGATCACATGACTTTTTCATTTCTCCAAAGTTCAATCTTTATGCACCCTAGCAAATGAAAACTTTTTTTCCCCAACAAGTCTCACTAAAAAGTGGTTTTCGTAAGCTGTTTTGTCCCAATTCTGCAAGTTTATGCCACATTGTTTGCGTGAAATGCTGTTACTTATTCACTCTGTATAGAGGCTCATGGAGTTTATCACAGGAGACTGAGCGCACAAGATGGGGTACACCGTAGACGGGGTGCTAACCCGTCACAAAAAGCTCTTACTTTCCACACCCAAGTAAGGTATGCTATGTAAGCTCTGGTTTCTACTTGTTCAATTGTTCAACACTCAAGATTCAATCCTACAGTACGGTTCAGTTTTATCTTTCCAGGTTTGAATGCAAAGGACAGTTCCTCACCCAGTTCCACTCATTTCAAATGTCCTTAGTTATTTTCTTTGCTTTGCACGAGCCAATAATTTGACCCTTCTCAAATGTTGACTAAATGTTGTGCTCGATTAACGGTCTAATACGTCATGTCCGAGCATGCCTGAAAGTAATGTCAGTCATGTCAACCATTGCTAATGCTAACTCTAGCTGAACAACTGTAGGTCCTCGAAGGGGAGCTTTGTGTTTTTTGGTTAGGCTCAAGGAGTGAAATAAATGTCATTCAAATCTTATGTAAATCCACCCACTTATCCGTCCGAGACCTAATCTTGCCAAATTTTGACAAATCATGCCAACTGCACCTTTAATGTTGTGGAACATCAAAAAAACTAATTATTTCCATATTACAGAGGAACCAGAAATTCTGACTGCTCCCTAAAATGCTGACAGTAGAGTCTCCTTCCAAACATGCTAAACAAGCATCTCTTTACTAAAAATCTTCAACAACTTAAACTTAAATTTAAAAATTTGATCATGTGGAGCTTTCACCATTTATACCGTTATAAGCTGGAAAAAGTATATTCATATAAATCTACATTTATAGAACAAGTGTCGATCTGCTTAAAATTAATCAACTTAATCTTATAACCTATCAGAACAGAGAATCCAATAGTACTGCGGTATAGGATGCGATAATTGTCTGAAGCAAAAATAGCAATCAGTAATCCCTAAGGACTTCAAAAAGAATTGATAAATTTAACTTATGCAAAAGACTTTGACCTTTATTTCATGCTTTCTCTCTAGCGCAGCCTGCTGAGTCAGATAGGAGTTTGCGTATGACTGTCTTAGGATAAGGAAATGTAACCTGTGTGACCGATGTATAACATATTTTTTTTGTCTCTACTGGTGAAAGGAAATGTAGCGCAAAATAGCGAGGCACATCTGATTGATTGTGAAATGCAAAGAACTCTAATTGAGATCATTTAAATTCAAGGCAGCAAAGACAGCTGATCTTTGTTCCTTCTTTTTTTTTCTTTCTTTTTTTAAATATTAAACCTATTTAAACCTACAGTTTTTGCATGAAGTGAATCACCACTGAGAGTTTATTTATTTATTTGTTTGTTTATTTATTCACTTATTTATTCACCAAACAGATTTAATTACATTTCATAATAATAATAATAATAATAATAATAATAATGGTAGCATTTTATTTATAGGTGCCTTTCAAGGTAACCAAGGACACTGCACAGATACAGTACTGTACATCTCACAACATCAAACCATTTACTTATAATGTAAGTAAAAAGAGTGTCAAAAAAAAGGATAAAAGAAAAACGCAATGTTTCCGTCATTATTTTAAGCGAACTAAAATCCTTTAGCCAAGTGGCAAGGGAAAACTCACTGAAATGACATGAAGTTGAAACCTTGTGAGCAACCTGCCAGAAAACATAGCCCACGCGTCTCTACGTATTCTGGCTGATCAGATAGTGAGAAGTGTGATCACAGTGTCTTTGGATCAGGACTGCAGGTTGCACCAGATAAAAGAAGGAAATTTGGCCTTTCTGTCCTGGTAGGGCTGGATCTTCTACTCTCCATACTACTAAATCACAAGTGGCTGCGAGATCAAAGGAGGTCCTGGAGGTTGGTCCGTGGGTGTATGGTTAAGTTGATGAATTAAAAATCTGGTAAGCGGTATACTGTAGAAGATGAATGAATCTTTACAGTATCTAAGGAGAATTCTTTTTTATGTCCATAAAACATTGAAAAACAAAAACATTAACAAAAGTACTTGTTAATTAACTATGATGTTAAGTGAAAAGACAGGACAGTTAGATTTTGTTTTTAATCCAAAAAAGCTAATGTAAACTTTTTTTTTTTTAAGATATCTTCAGGGACCATCCACAACTTCTAACCAAGTGACAGTTTAATTATGTTCACCTTTTGTGGATTCTGGTTTGTGCTGAAGAGAAATAAAACAGATTTTGTCTTTGGAAGTCAACGTGTAAACAGTGCAAAGATATAAAGACCTGCATAGAATAATAATGTGTGCTTGCTTATAGCTCGCTCTTCCTCGAATCCATCAAGATTTGAAATACAGACTTAGACACGCACTCAACTAGCGTGACTTTCACTTCCAGCATGGTTCAGGCCATAGCGGATATGTAGGCTGGAGCCAAATCAACAGATGTGTCACTTTCCATTTGAGTCAAGCTGCAACTGGGCTGTCAATCATCTTTAAATACCTCTCTGTGTCTCAGTGTGGCCGTCTCGCCTCGCCCCGCGCTCGTACCTAAGCACAAGTTTTCAAATGTACTGCAGACTCTTCAGCGGCTTGAACGCCTCTTCTCACCTTTGCGTTTTGTTCACTGGCTTTTCTCTTTTCTGTCATCCCCTCTTTTTTTTCTGGTCTCATGCTCAATTTGGTCCAGGTAATTTTTAAACGTCAGTGTTTCAAAGGTCACTTTGTGGCACTGTGCAATTAATTAAATTAGTCCTGGGCGGAGTGTGAGATGTATGTGTTGCACGGCACCTTGAGATGAAAGCATGAGAAAGTGCTGCATAAATAAGATTTATAGCTTCGCTCGGCCAGTCGAGAGAGAGAGAGAGAGAGAGAGAGAGAGAGAGTGCTCCGCCGGCTGCCCGAGGAATGTACACGGGGCTGCTGAGGATGCCCTAATGCTGAAATCAATTTCTCACTTTCAGCCCTTTCGTATTTAATAACGCTCCTTTAGCGTTTATGTATTTTTCCATGACACATTTATTGGCCTATTTGTTAATGAGCAGAAATCCCAAAGTGAATGAGAATGGCTCGGAACATAAACTCTCGAGGTTACTGTTCCCGCATGGCGGATAACGCAGGATTTATGGTTGATTATTGCTTACGATGAGATAATGGCATTAATTTAGCAATAGAATGATGGAATTTTCACAGAATTATAGTGTCAGTGCATCATTAAGTGCAGGGTCTGGCATGCACTGTGAGGCATACCTGGGGACTGGGTGTGTGTCTGTGTGTGTGTGTGTGTAATTCTTTTTTTTTTTTTTTTTTTATTAAAATGAACTCACTTTTGTTTTCAGCACATAAGAAGCCAATCAACACAACCATATGATGTTGGGTCATTTTAATCAATTGACAGATAATGATGCATTAATTAATTACATTAAGAGATCAAATATGTCTGATATTAAATAATGCAGATTTATTAATCACACATTCACAAATTCAGTTATAAACAATTTCAGCTTGTTATTTATCAACCTGTAGTGTATAATACGTTTTGAGAGTAGCAGATGTCCGTGTTACTGCAATAAACTTAAGGTCAATTTGTTATTTTTCTTTTTTTTTTTCTTTTTTTTTTAAATAAAACATCTGTTCCTAAAATGGACAAGATACTTTAATTGCAGCTGGGTTTATTTTTTTGTTATCAGCAGTCACAGGTACAATTACAAGAAATAACTAACTGAATATTAGTTAAATTATTACTACAATCCAGGAGCCAGTTATAAAAGATATAATGTGAACTAGCAAGTTAACTAGATAAGCTATTTCCCACAGCACTCAACTATGTTACATGTTCCTAGCTACTGGTATAAAATGGTTGTGACTTACTAACTAAATGTTTAACTTAGCCAGTTATCAGATTGCTAGCTAGCAAAACTCTAATATGATGCATTGTTGGACTTTTTTTCTGCTATTTCTTTTCATTTGGAATATTAATGATATCATTGATACTGAACCAGCACGATGGCTTCATGGTTAGTTCTGTCGCCTCACACTTCCAAGGTTGCGAGTTTGAATCTCTGGTCTGTGCGAGTGGAGCTTGCATGTTCTCCCTGTAATTGTTGAGTTTTTTTCTCCAGGAAATCTGGTTTCTTTCTGTAACGTCACCAGTTTGGGAAAGTCTTGAACTTGGTACACTGTGCATGTTCTGGTCCTCAGCACACCACACCACTGTTGATTGTTTTCCTACAACCGCATGCCATATTGGGTGGTATTTTTTTTTTTACATACTGTATATTCTCACAAATCACAAGCCAAGTGGACTACATCAACCCTGGAGGAAACTAGTTTGGCTGATGACCCACCAAGAACCCCAGACATTTCCCATAGCCTGTAGGCAGCCAAGGATGATTATCTTGTCTTACTCATCTATAAGAGTTTGGAGTAAAATAATCAGGGTTCTGTATCCAAGACCATTAAAGGCACCAGGAATTGAAGCCTTCAACATTAACTAAATGCAGTTATTTTATGATGTACAAAAAAACAGTTGTTGCTTATCATTTCCATCAATTGTTCAAACTAATGTTAGTCTATCTTCTTAGCACATTAAATATGCATGCTTTTTTTTTTTTTTTTTGCATATGAATGAAGATAGACAGGTTTGAGAAAAAAAAAAAAAAAAATTCTCACCACTTAGTCAAATGGCTAAACCTTGTGTGATAGCCAGAGATCATTTCAAGTCTTCTGATCATTAGCAGTGTAAATGAATCCTTAATCATGTGACGCTTTGGAGTGAAGACCTAATCTACTACACTCGGCACATTATTTTCTCATTTTGTTGTATAATAATTTGCATTTTCTATTTAATCTAGTGTGGGTGTCACATATAAACCGGCCACAAACAGTATATCATGTGTCAGAGGTCAATAGGAAATGATTGTGTAAGCAAAGTCAACCATTAAAAGGTCAGGAAAGGCTACAGAACAGCCACAACAATCTGTATAATATTCATTATTGATTATACATTCAAAGGTATTGATTTATTTGTGTCAACTGGTGTAATTTCGAGGGCTTTTGCACACCTATTAGTGCATTTCATGAGTTCATTCATTCATTCATTCATTTTCTATACCGCTTAATCCTGTGTTCAGGGTCGCGGGGGACCTGGAGCCTATCCCAGGAGACTTCGGGCACTAGGCGGGGTACACCCTGGACAGGGTGCCAATCCATCGCAGGGCACACACACATACACACACTCACACACCCAATCACACACTACGGGCAATTTTTAGGAACGCCAATTAGCCTAACCTGCATGTCTTTGGACTGTGGGAGGAAACCGGAGTACCCGGAGGAAACCCACCAAGCACGGGGAGAACATGCAAACTCCATGCACACAGAGACGGGAATCGAGCCTGGCCGGGGAATCGACCCCGGACCCTGGAGGTGCAAGGCGACAGTGCTAACCACTACACCCATTTCATGAGTGTAAATCGGAATTAAATTGATACTTTGGGGTCGTCTCACAATTCAGTTTGGTTTCCCGCTCGACCGTAATTAAACAACCTTTGCCTTAGTGCTGTGTAGGGCCGTTAATAGCAGCTCGGCTCTAAAGAATAAAAGCTGCAACCCAAATTCACTTGGATGCTCACTTAGAAGCAGACACAGGACAGCTAATTTGGCTTGTTTTTTTCGGGCTCATCCAACTAAATAAACAGCATCGGGGGGGGAGCGGGGGGATAGACACATCAGCGTTGGATTCAAACAGACTAAACTCATATGTGAAAACAGCCTTAATGCGTTCTTGCCACCTCTTACATCAGCACGTGTAGGTACGGAGTGCTGATATAGTACATTTATTTAGGATATTCGAATTTAAATAGGTTCAAAACAGGTTGCAGAACAGCAGGACGGAAAATGGATTCCAGTATTTATTCTAGTGTATGGAGATCCATACAATCACTGAGACATCAGCCTTTCTTTTTCTTTTTTTTTCAAGTAAATCAGACACATAGGGTGTGTTCGGAGGAAAAACGAGAGACGAGAAGTCGAACAGGAAATTGTGTGCATTTGGTTAAGAGCTCCCAAGTTGATCATAACACTACCACAGCATAGGCTGAGTCTAATAGATCAAGCTTTGTCCAGCTATTTGTAAGCTTGTTAAGTGTCTAGAAATCAGCAGCCTTAAACAAAAAGTATTTTATCGACTCAACTGATGGAGCCAGACATAACCCAGAAACTAAAGCATAAGACTCATCCCTCTGCTTTAAATGTTAAGTGTTAACTTTTTAAAACACTGGTTCTGGAGATTTGAAGCACACGTACAGTAGGGGGTTGACCATTTTTAATTTAGTTAGACTGATGAAATTCTCAATCATCCAAGTTATTAAAGTTATTATTAGATTCTTATACTTATTATGCAATTTTCCTTTCACTTCAATTGAATGTCCTTAATTAAAACCCTCAATAACTAAAACTATTAAGATATAATTACTGTCAGATGGAACCTAATGTGTCAGTACTGTCGCCTTGCACCTCTAGGGACCGGGTCCGATTCCCATCTCAGATCTGTGTACTTGTAGTTTGCATGTTCTCCCGGTGCTTGGTGGGTTTCCACTGGGTGCTCCAGTTTTCTCCTAAAGCCCAAAGACAATTGCCTATAGAATGTGAGTGTATGTATGTGTGAGTGCCCTCTTAGGACACGAGGCAGGATACACCCTGGACAGAGTATACAGGGCATGCACACACCATGGTCAAGTTAACCTAACCTGCATGTCATTGGACTGTGGAAGGAAACAGGAGTACCTGCAGGAAACCCAACACTTACGGGGAGAATGGATAGTTCATAGGTCACTTTTCAAATCTCCTTAGTTGTTTTCATTGTTTAATGCAGACCCATTATAGTACCTAACCCTTCTGCAACCATGAGTTTGTTTTGGCTGGGCAGTGTATGCTAAATGTACTGTAACAAGGTCCATGACTGCTAAATAAATAAATACATTTTATCATATTATCATTCTTTCCATTTTTTTGTATTTTTATTGTGTCATAAAACATATAGACATATGCTCAACGAAGAATCTATTGCAACATATCCATTAAAATGAGCAAGGACAATTAATGGTTAGAAATAATGCTTTCATTCAGATGCAGTTGTTAGAAAAATTAAACATTCTATCTATGCCTAACCTGAACTTGTACCACATAAGACAAATGATGAATAAACAATGATGTTAAATATAAAGGTTAAAAAAATGTGACATACTGTATTATAGATTATGATGTCCTCAAGACACTTAAAATAAAAAGACTAAAATAAAATAAAATCAGGCAGAAAAAAGGCTTGAGATTACTATATGACCTGCAATACAAGATCACTGTAACATCATGTTAATAATGTTCCTATAACAGCATGTAATTAAACGTATAAAACCCTAAATATTTGAAGAATGCCGATGATTAAAAGTTTTCCTTATAAAGATTTGAAACAACTGCTTGCTTGGAAAACAAAGTATTCCTGACCCTTATTACCATGTTGTTTGAACATTCGCATGGTCGATGTCGTGTGAATATTGCAAATACAATGCAGCTAAATCAAGCAAAAAAAGGAAGTTCCCTCATGAAATATTGATCCGCATCAATTGCTCACAGAGTTAGACAGAGTAATCGGCCCGGCTTTTTCTTGTTTTGAAAATCTGCTCCAATGAAAGCAATTGATTGCCAGAGTTAACAAGATCTGGAGGCTTAAGATTGTATTGGAGCTTTTGAAATAAAGTTTTCCCTTTCCTTCGCTGAGCAGCGCAGTTCCTGCCAGGACTCTGTATGCTTCCACATAGCAGCACGGCTTTAATGAAAAAGAGAAATGGAGAAGAAATCCGATGGCAGGAACAAGAAAGCGCACTCACCTGATTTCAGAGATTTCCAGAAGGCTGTAAACATGATTTCCCTACGCACACATGGATTTAGGATTTGGCATTATAAATATGCAATATATTCCAAACCTGAGAAAAAAAAAAAAAAACAGCTTGTTACGTTTTGCATGGCTTCCTCCATGGTAGCCTCCTTTGTAATAAAGAAATGTGGATACAGGATAAAAGAAAAATATTCATGAAATATTTAGTGTGTGAAACGCTGCTTGTTAGCAAGCCATGCATTGCAGATATTAACAACTTCCACATAAGAGGTTACTATGTGATGGACTGGAATGTCTACTGAAAAGAAAACGTCTTTCTTACTATTTATTAGACTTTTTCATCTTTTTTAGACTGATCTCGTATTCCTCATTTCTTCAGATCTTGCCTTGCCTCCAAAAAGCCAGACTTTATGCTCTCAATTTCAGTTCAGTCCCTGTACCAGTTTCAGAGGAATCATTAATTAATGCATTAATCTTCGATACAGCCTGTAAATATGAATCATTCAAGCATTAAAAAAAAAACATCTAACTTAAGGCATGAAACAGTGAGAAACAAGTGTAGCTGCTGACAGACGATCAGGCCGGTGATTAATATACTGGTGATGCTGAAACCTGAGCGGTTGGAACAGATGAGAGGGGAAATGAGGTCGCTGCTGTGGTTGTTACATAAACAAACAACTTTTAAATAGTATCTTTATGCACTTTGCAGCCTGTCGCCGTGAAACATTTATGTTCAATTTATTTCCGTTCATGCTCTTCTATTTTTTTTTTTGTTTCATTTATTCTACATAATTTAATTTACTAAGGAAATGAGTGGCTCAAGACATTTGCAACATTATGATCAAACTGGCTCTCATGAAGACCATCCCAGAATAGCAAGACCAAAATGTACCTCTGCTGTGGAGGAGAAGCTTATTTAGCGTTACCAGCTACAGAAATCACAGATTAACACCTCAGATTAGAGCCGTTATGATGACTTTACAGAGCAGAAGTAGCAGATATACATCTCAATATCAACCGTTCAAAGGAGATGATGCTTATTGTGGATGTCTTCACCATACTGTAGTTGTACAGCGTAGAAAGAACAACAAATCAGGAAAGACCCGTAAATTAGAAGGTGTGTCCAAACTTTTGACTGGTAGTGTACAGTATATCTATATACCAGGTCTGCCCATGCTCACGTTCTCACACTAATAAGGTGTGGCTGTGGTGAAGCCCAGCTGGCTTTCTGCTTTCTCTTAGTGCCACACCTTACTATCTGCTTTGTTTGTTAGTCTATTCAATGGTTTTGGTGAAAGTTTGCTTAAACTTGCTCTTTTGAAACTCAAAATGCAAACAAATGCAGCCGCTCCCTCATGTTACCTCCCGTAAAACCACATGTTGCCTTAGATAAGTAGGATAAACGAACTTTCTGAATTGACAGACGATATGACGGAGTTACCTATAGTCTTGTATTGGTGTTTTTTATATATAAAAAGTTCTAAGAGGATCCACGTTATTATCCACCAGCGGCTTCACCTGGATCTGGGAGTCCTTCTGGCCACAAACTAAAATAAAAGAAGAAGAAGAAGAGGTGTGACTTATTAATCCTTATGGTTCACGGCTGCAATATGGTATTAATTGTATGGTTTTGTCTTTAAGGCAGTTTTCTTCCTTATATTTATTGTTTATTGTGCCAACTTGCATTCAATAAAATGCCTGTGATGCCATGTGAATTCCTCTTATTTTTTGTGAACCTAGGTTATAGCAGTATGCATGTTGGTATACTTACATCAGTAAGTAAGTATGGGAGTAAGAAAGTTAACAAGTAAGTAAATAAGTCGATTTAAGTCTATGTAAGTAAGTAAATAAGTAAGTAAATACGTGTAAGCAAATACTTAAGTCAGTGTAAATAAGTCAGTCTGTAAGTAAGTTTAAGTATGTAAGCGTACTTAAGCAAACGAGTGTAAGCAAATGAGTACGTCTAAATGAGTCAAAGGTAGTACATATATAGGTAAATACACGTTATTAAAGAAGCAAGTGTAAGTAAGGAAGTGATTAAATGTCCATACTGTTGTTAGAGAAGTTAGCAAAAACTAAACTAAGTGTATGTAAGAAAGTAGCAAATAAAACACACTCAAAACATAGTTCGCAAAAGTTTTTGCATCAACATATGCTGTTTTTTGATGTTGTTGTTTTTTAAAGAAGATATAGATAGAGAATGTTCCGAGGTCACGTCTACTGCAACTGCATAGTCATTTTTCTGTTTTATTTAATGCTGGAGAAACAATCAGGAGTAACTATGTAGAGAATCTTAAGGGTCAAAAAGCAATGTAGCAATCATATCCACGATGTAGGAACCAGCCAGTCTGTTAAGGGCTTTATCACCGAACAATAACTGGATCCTAACGTGAAATGAAAGGCAATGAATGAAATCTATACCCAGGGTAATATGATTCCCCCAACCCCACCTCCCCACCCCCACATGTTTTTTCTTCTTCTTCTTTTTTTTTTTACTTGACAGTAGACAAGCAGCAGTCAAGAGAACAATGTCTGCTCCAAACAATGTGTTACAGTAATCCAGACTGGATGAATAGAGCTGAAGTTCATTCTGAATCACCGTACAATTAACTGAGGCTAATGTACACTGTATTAGTTAATTCTGTCTGTCTCTTGTTCAGCACTTTGGAGGGTATTGCAGGTTAATATGTTATTCATAAACCATGGGTTAAATCTGATTTCGTATTTTTTGTATTTTTCACATTGTACATGCTGACAATAGTCCAGGCCTATGTATACTGTATGTTAATACCAGAGCTTAAAGAAAAAGAAGAACATGGGATGATAACCTACAGTAAATTATACATAAAATTAACTGTAATGAATGCATGTGAGTCTGAGTTTTAATTTTAATTAAAAAACATTTTTTGCAAGCGATAATTTTCATGATTATTCTTTTCTTTTTGCCATAACACTAGTGTGGTGATACAGAGGCCTACACAGTAGCCTTCGCACCTCCGGGATTGACGGTTCAAGTCCGGCCTGCATGTTCTACGGATACTCCAATTTCTTCCAGTCCGAGACATGCACTCACTCACTCTTCGTCTATACCGCTATATCCTGTATACAGGCAGGTTACACACTTGAAAAGGTGACCATCCACACATACACATACTGTAGACACACTCACACGCTCATTCGCACACTATGATTTGGACAATTTGTGAACTTTCACAATTAGTCTAATCTGCATGTCTTTGGACTGTGGGAGGAAACCGGAGCACCTGGAGGAAACGCATCAAGCATGGGGATAACATACACCATTTACACAGATACGAGGTGGGAATCGAAACCTGAAAACTAGAGGCACTAACCACTGTGCTACAAGCAAACAAACAAACATCCCAATTTTATTTGCAAGTGATAATTTAATGATTTTTTTGGTTACTCATTGGAGATTACATCAGGGCAGCACAGTGGTGTAGTGGCATGGGACATTTACGGTTCGAGGGTTCGATTCCCGCCTCATATCTGTGTGTGCGTGTGGAGTTTGCATGTCATGGATGGGTTTCCTCAGGGTCCTCCAGTCCAAAACATACAGATTAGGCAAATCAGTGTTTGTGTGTGTGCTTGTGCCCTGCGATGGACTGTGCACTGTGTCGAGGGCATCTCACCCCAGTGACCCTGTATACAGGATAAAGCGGTATATGAGCGGTAGTGAGAGAGATAACACCAATATTTACATAGCTATAGCATTTTTTTTTTTTTGCCATTCTTGCTTCAGTCAGGCTGACTGGATACTTGGTTCTTTCTATTTCCTTCCCTCTCTCTCTTTCTCTCTCTCTCACACACACACACACACACACACACAGTTGGCAGCTGCAGTCCGAAAAGACTAGCTCGGCCTGTCCCAGCCTTTCATCACAACACACATTGACTCCGCCCAGAGGAGGGGCTTCAGAGTCTAACCACGCCCCCGTCTTCCTCCACAGAATCGCGAGAGAGAGAGAGGGAGAGCGAGAGAGAGAGCGCGAGAGAGAGGTGCGCGCTGAGCGCGAGCGCAGACACATACCGGGCGCACATCAACAGGAGAGTCAGACAGTGCGCGCGCGCACACACACTTCTACACGCACACGCACACACACACACACACACACTTCTAAACACTCACACGCACTCACTCATAACGAGCGCTCACTAGAAATAAGCATCAGAAGAAGAAGAAGAAGACAGAAAGTCATTTCTTCCTCCAGAGGATTCGGCACGGAGCGCGCGTGCCACAAGACGCGAGAAGTTCCTTGCATCCCAGAGCCACAGAGGGCACCGACACCTGCCTGTGATGATGATGATGATGATGCTGATGATGGTGCTGCTCGTGCTGCAGTTCTGGCTCACGGTTCACGGTAAGCGCACCGGCTCGGGTTTTATTCCCGGCGCTGTCCCGCGCGCATCTGCCTGGGAGCGCGCGCGCTGAAACGACTTGCTCTTAACGGATTTGCGGCTGTTTTTACATGCTCTGTTTTATTCGCTCGCACGCATACAGACACGCACACACACACACACACACACACACACACACACACAAGTTTACTCTTAATGACCATGCATTGTGCTCAGGATTGTTCTCTTTATACATATGCACAAAAACAAACAAAAAAATCACACACTCTTTATTTTTATCTCAGATTCCAGCTCGAATTAAATGGCTGTCTTTTAAAAAAAAAACATTTTATTATTATTTTATTTTTGGCTTGGTTTTATTCTCATGTGCATGTCCCTTTCTCACACTGGCTGCTGTGTCCAATAAAATATATTTTTTTCATTTTGCTTTGTTTGTGCATGTGCTTATCTATAAGAAAGTTACTCACTGACACAAACACACATCATGACTGATGATCCTGAACATGCCCAAGACTTCACAACGGCTTAAACACTGTTCCGTCCCCACACCGGACCTCAGCCGGAGGATGCCCGTGCTGTCCTCCTTTAACCATCGGGTGTACTGTAGCTCCCCTTAAATCTCAGAGTAATCCCCTTGGGGGATTTGGGGGTGGGCGGGGGGGGGGGGACGTGACTGACCAGAGCCCACTGCAAGGTCAGGGATGTCCTAGTGGCCCTACATTTAATTCATCCTAAAATGCACATTCTTGAGCAAATCTAAGTGTCTTCTGAGAAGGCAAAACAGGATCTCCCCCTAATGCACGTCAACGTCTCTGTGATGTCGGAAGCCAGAAATCCAAATAAAGTTCTGACAGCTCCAGACAGAGACATGTGACTTTCAAATCTCGCACCGTCCTTCTCTTTACACCGTCTGTGCCTTCTGCTTGGATCTGAGAAGCTGCGTTTTTTTTTTTTACATGGCATGCATCCGACCGAGCCCAACAGACACCCTGGCGTGAATTTAATGATTTCCTCGCTTCATGGTTTTTTAGCCAGTACCTTTTGCATAGACTTACAGCAGTAATTAATTACAGAGACGGCGCTACAAATTGTCGATCTGTTTATTTGTATCAGACCGGAGTCTGGTGCCGAGGAATAATTACTGTATGAATGAAGCTATTCATATTTTACTGTACATAAAAGTATACTTATTTCTTTGATGTGTGTGGGTGAGTGTAGGAAGGCAGATCATTTTGGGAAGATGCACTCATTAGTTTGTTTATTAGAAGTTTTGTCTAATCATAATCATGTCTCAGGACGTCTAGAATATTGACATGCTTGGTGATGATGTGCTTAATTATCGGAAAGTCGTATATGTGCTGTACTGTAGATAACGATGAGAGGAGCTTTGAGAAGTTTGTTTGCATTTCTTTTTTTTATTTTTTCTCAGACTGTTTACTTTCCCACATCTAGAATCTCGGCACTTAACGCTGCCAGGTTTATGATCGGCGGTTAATTTTAGGATGTTTATTCAGGCTTGTTTGTTTATTCCGAGAGGGCATCTGCGCGATGAGAAGAACTCATGATGAACTTCTTCTCCTGATTCTTTATTGATTTTCAAACGATGCACTTTCGCACTTTTGCTCAGCGCTACTCTAGGGATCCGGATAGGTTTATGATTCAAGGGAATTCATTAATTCGTCTCTTAAATTCTTGCTGGTTCGAGGTTATGAGAGCGGCTTGAAGTTTGCTCGTGATTGATGATTTTTAAAGCTGTGTACTTTTGCTCCTGCTTAGTCTTGACAGACTGCCAGATTTATTTTTCCGGGCTTGGTGTGATCTGTTTTTAGAAGGGTTTTTAGAGTAAGTTGGTGATGAGTCGAGCTAGAAGTTTGAGTATACTGTATATTATTTTTCTTCGTTTTTTACTGTGTGCATGTCTAAAACGCAACAGGCTTGTTCGTCAGGGTTTGCTCGGGTGGATTTATTTATGCAAAGGTGAGAAGAGCTCGAAGTTTGATTAGAGGATTTTTATATATTTTGTTTGCGTTCAGGGGTAACCTGACATGAGAGCCCGGAGTGTAGGACGCC